>CAJUYH010007318.1:0-16826 GCA_910591685.1 Galerucella tenella | reverse complement strand
AATCCTGGTGGTTTCGCTTTTTCAATTTTCAAAATATTTAGCTTATACAAAGGTGACTCAAATAATGTATAGTCAATTAGAGTCAGTGATTTGTCCAGGTATAGGTACTGTAAGTACAGTGAAATTTATCAACTATTAAATTTACATTTCTATTTTCACCGGCATGGTCGCGCTGTTGCCATTCGGGACTCGGGTGCCAACCATCTATAGTTTCCCATATCTATGCAATCCCTATTAAGATTTGGAACAAGGAAGCGCTTCATAATTTGTTTCCTACAGCTATTGGTAATGTTATATATATCCATAATGGATGCACTTGTATTGTTTCTTATTGCCAGTATTACCTTTATTTACTCGATTGTCACTACATTTAAATATTTAGTAACTTCAAATATCAGTTAGTGAAATACTGCATTTTACTTATTCCTACCACCTACATCAAATTATCCAACGTTGCTGGCGCTTATGCCAGCTGGTCCTTCGTAGCTTCGTTGATTTAATCTCTGCCAATTGGACTTGGCCAGCTTAATTTTGAAGCCGCTAAAACATGTGCTAAGGAATCAAACCAGCAAACTTCGTTACGGCGAACTCCTTGAATTAAGCACAAGAATATATCTGTTGTACAACCCCATTTTGTGGAGTTGTCCTTGCATTAGTTGGGGATTTATTATTGCCGTCGATGCCATAGTGTCATGAAACCCATATCAAAGCTGTTTTGTTGTTTTGTGAAGAGCGTTGAGATCTAGTTATTTCAATACCAGTTTTGATGTCTTTTTTGGGCCATTAGCGATGCCTGGCAGACAGCCACACAACTTGCGCCTTGCGAAACAGTTTGGGTACATTATCGCTTGGGATACGGAAGTGTTAATTTCTACTGAAACCTCTATTTGTGTTTGTGAGTCAATCCGCTCACTGTACATTCCAGATCCAGTTTCTTCCTTGGTTGGCTTCGTCTGTATCTTTCCATCTTTGTTCTACATGTTGTCATGTATTGATCATCTTCGATCTTGCATAATCACCCCAAGAAAGTTAATCAAGGATAATATAAAGGAACCATGTTCTTGAGAAGATTTTTATTTTTGTTTGTTATCAAAATAATTTTAGATGTTAAACAAATGTTATTGTTTTTTTTTCCAGAGAATACAGTAGGTTACCATAATTTAGCATTTTTACCTAGCGGTGATAAAAGGGCGTTGTCTGACACATCTGAAGTGAAAGCAGCTTCTAAACTACTAGTTCACCTTCACGGATCACTTATGTTGATTGCATGGATAGGAACAGCTTCAGTGGGTATTTTGTTGGCAAGATACTATCGACAAACTTGGGTAGGAAGCACCTTGACTGGAAAGGATATTTGGTTTGCAGTAAGTTTCCTGCTATTGCATTTGTGAAAATTATTATTGCGTTTTTATCCCCATTTTTTGAATTTTAGTGGCATAGAATATTCATGGTCTCCACATGGCTTTTCACCATCGCTGCTTTTGTCATCATCGTAGTTGAATTAAAAGCTTGGTCCGTCGAAAAAAATCCTCACGCTATATTAGGTACCGTCACGACAATAATATGTTTCTTCCAACCGATAGGAGCTTACTTCAGGCCACATCCTGGAACATCTTATAGACCGCTCTTCAATTGGGCCCATTGGTTAGCAGGAAATGTAGCTCACATCATTGGAAGTGAGTTTTCTTGTTAAAATGTTGTTACTCTTACTAAAGTATATTTATTTACAGTTGTTACCTTATTTTTCGCTGTTAGACTCACAAAAGCAGAGTTGCCAGAAGAGGTCGACTACATTTTAGTTGCCTATGTCGTAGTACATGTTGTTACACATTTGTTATTATCGGTAAGTACCTATCATCAAATTATTCGATTGAATATAGCGTTTCCAATTTCAATTATTGTGATATGGAATCAAACAGCTGTACCCTCAACTATTTTCGTCGAACGAACAGTTTCACGACCAGCTCACGCGTGCAGCATTAGTGTAATTGAGTCCAATTACACACATGTCGTGAGATATACGAAAAAACTTTTTCCTACGACCACATAGGAAAGTGACATATATCGCACTGACTAGTTCTATGGAAAGTGACCTTTATTCATACGCGTACGGAAAAAAATCTTATACGTACGTGTGCGGATAAAAAAGCTGTCAAATTGAATGTTGAAATGCTAGTCTTTTTACTCCGCAAATTAATATGTATATGTGAAATGCTTATTTCCTAAGTTGATTTGTCCATATAATAATATAATATAATCTATTTATTTCATTTAAAATTAAAAAAAAAATACCGAGCCCGGACTCGAACCACCCTACTGCTTGTCAAAAATCGAGCCCACGGTTGCCTAGACCGCTCGGCCATCCCACTGTTGTAGCTTATGGTTCTTGTCCAAGATACTAATAAGCGCTAAGGAAATATACACAACAGTTTATTTATTCTCCAAAATAAAATGTGTTTATATCGACATTTATTGGACTTTCATGTTATTAAAACATAAAAATCACAATTTTCTGGGCCAATTTCAAAGGTAAGTAATCAAAACCATATAAAGTATTTACAAATACACATATGTAAAACCTCTCACATCTACATAAAAAAGCAAGATTATACATGCCTAATTTGGTAAAAGTATATCGCGTGGTCGTAGGAAAAATAGTGTACATAACTTGTGCGAAAGTGATTTTTCACACTCGTGGGATTGTCTCACTCGGCTGCGCTCGTGAGACAATACTTCCCACTCGTGTGAAAAATGTCACTTTCCGCACACGTTACGTAATATACTATATCCAGTTAAAAGTTCAGCATTATGGAGGACCATGATACTTTGAAAATATTTTCAAATTTACATGGCCCCTTTTATTGACAGGTTTCTTATTATTTTTTCTTTCAACTTTTATTATTTCTCAAGATTTCCTATGCCTAATTGCATTAATTTAGGAGTTATTGATGATACTTCCAGACAAACATTTGAAACAAATATTAGGTGGAATCTTTTAGTTTTGATAGTGGAAATATTCAAACAAAAATAATTCTCAAAAAAAAATAAGAAAGTAATCATGTCTCTGATCCATAATTGATCATCATTAGGTGAATTACCAGAATACATGAGTACCTACTTTAAGATTGTTGGTGTATAAAACATTACTAAAATCACACAGTTAGCTGAGAAAATAATAGGTTACGGTTATTGTCTCACAAAAATACTCTAGCATCATTATACAAAATCCAAATTACTAATATTCCCAAACTTGAACCCATTATCAAATATAATCAAAAAAGGTGAGTAGGTATATAACGTTTGATACTCATAATAACCTAACAAAAATAACAAGAAAGTCGTTGAATTTACAATAAATGTTCAGAATGACCTCTATCGACAGCTTCCTAAGAATATTGGTATTATATTTGAAAGTAATGTGATCGAGACATAAGTCAAAACGGCGATGAAAACTCCTTAAGCCTACTAGTTGTTAACCGATAGCAAATTCTGGTCAAAAAATCTGCTGATTATAAATTAAATGGTCACAATATCAATAATTTTGCCTCAATTTTTCTTTGTACAATTTAATAGCTCGAAATTTTTAACTAAACTGAGAAACCTTCATTTTCAGCTTTTATACTGTGTATCCGAGAAGTCACCAGACAGCAGAGTATCTTCGTTTCCCATGAAAGATCTAGGAGGATCTGGTCGCAACTCTCTTTATAATGAAAGGAATTTGGACGCGAGGGTGAGTTTTCAAATACCTGATGATCTTATTCCAACTTCCTACACTCCCTTCGATTTTTGTTTTCCCATCAGCGAAAATCATGAAATTGAATTATTTCATTCTCCAATCAATTTTGGCGATAGGTACATATTTTTCAGCCAGATCTTAAAAAAAGACTTGCTTCGCTATAATACCTGACGATACATCCATCAATCCATACAAGAAAATCCATAGTTGTTCCAAATAGGTTTTCCACAAACTATACATAATTTGGTTTGGTCAAGTATCACTATAGGTACCTACAACATAATCTGTAAAAGCTGCAGATGTCTCGTGGAAAACAGTAAAGTTTGCTTTTGGATACCGCTTCAGGATATTTGGCAATCATACCACCTAACCATATGCTACCATGGGTCTGATGACCCTGGTATACATATATACTGGTGACTACTCATACAATTTCTATCAAAAATGGCATAGATGGAGAACAAGTTATAGCGAGTTTAGAAGGGAAATATTTTGAAAAATATGTCACTTCAGTTATACCAAAGAATACACCAACTTATGAAGCCCGGCGCAATTTCTTTGATGTTTTGATGACTGAAATGTATAACATTTAGGAACTGACGTTGACAGATAAGTAAGTAAATGCACTGAGTAAGTGTGGCCTATATAGAAGACATGGAAGCTTCTGGAATAGAAGTAGGTAGATAGCAAAAATTCAGTTCAAGAGCCTGGGCTATTGAGCCCAACCCAAACGGATGAATGAATGTATGACTCTGAGCGATATGATCAACTTTTCAAATATCGAAGTGAATGACAACTTTGTTATTTTGAACTTAACGTCCTGTATATTATCCTGTATATTATTAACTTTTCGGATTTTACATTGAATTTCACTTGTGTAGAATTCTCTTTATTTTATATACTTATCGAGATATTAATTTTTTAATCAAAGGTGGTTGACCTTTATTTTGAGAATTCTGTGTGAGCATCCCCAATACCAAATGAAAAACATTTGGTGGGGTTGATTAGGTTGATTAGTTGAAGATTTGGGTAATGGTGGCATGTCAAAACTTCTTCCTTGTTACCGGGTCGTTAAAAAATGATGATCCCTTATTAAACTTTCAAATAAAATTACAATACCAAAAAAGCAAGTCCAAAAATGTTAAATAAATATCTTTTTTACCAAACAACCAACTTTTCATTCTCTCATCAAAATCTTAGGACCGAAATAAGGGCAGTTTATCTTCACTTCCCTTAAGCATTTTTGAGATATTAACATGTAGGTATTGGAAAATATTAATTATTTCAGCCTTATTATGGCGTAGCCGTAGGGCGTGCCATCTATTCATTCATTTTACTAGGCTGTTTATTCACCTGTTATAATTAAATAGGATTAATTGTCATTATTTTGCATTGTACAGTGATAGAAATGGCTCATTTGGAAATGAACAATCAACAGTGAACAGTAACATAATAACTTACAAATAAAAGCAATGTGAAAAAACAGGATATCAATATTGAAAGTCCAGTTATTACAACCAACAAAGATTATGGTTTTGGCCTGACTAACGTATATATGGCAAATTTTACAAATAGTTGGACATTGGGAAAAATTCCGACGTAAAAAGTAAACGCAAATTCTACTATGAAAAATGTAATAGTTTCAGCTATGGTGTGCTGCCTAACTACCCAGGTGGCATGTGAAGACACCACACAGGTTTAGTTAGGCAACACACCATAAAAACATCGAATATCTCGTTTCATAACTTCACAAAATATTCAAATTTTATACTGAGCACTCAAGCGTTTCCTGAGACATTTTCTCACTTTGATAATTAAAAACAAACTAGGACTCTGGAGCTTTCAACAAAAAAGTATCCAGATCTTTTTTTTTTGTGGTATTTTAACTTTCATTTTTTTGTTTAAGAAATGCTATTAACTTGTTGAATTCCGAAATATCAACTACAGGGTGGAATATAGATATTCCTCCAATTTTTCTATCCAAACTTCCCACACCAACCAAAACAATCCTTCTTGAAATTTATAATGGAATATTTTATTCCCATCTGTTTCCCGACATTTGGTGAAAAGCTATAATGCTCCTAATATTGGAACCAAACATGATCCTAAAATGATCCTAACTGCTATAGACCGAATTTTCTAGCATGAAATAGCTGCAAACTTATAGAAAAAGTTCTAAGCAAAAGACTACTCTGGCATCGATAACAAAAAAATGGTGATTGCCGTAATTTTTATATCAGGAATGCTTTCCACTACCAGCTGAGAAGTTGACAATTATTGCGATGCTTCTGATAGCCAACTGAGAAGTTGAATTTCTCTGCTAGTGGTTAAATACTTTCTATTATTAACCTAGGTCAATAATGGACAAATTCAAATATTTTGAGAATTCAGGTATATTAGTTCAACAAAAACTTGTGCAACATAACAACAGGAGATTGTCTTTAACATATTTGCTGCTTGAAATTACCTATAAAGATAAAATTATTTGAATAAAAATGCCGTTAGTTCAAAATTCGCGCTAAATTAAAAATAACTAATGACATAACGAGTACGCTCATCATCAATATTTCGAATTTCAAACAAATGCTTCTTAAAAATCTGTTTTATTGCATTCCTAAATTTAATTGTTTTTTCTAGACTTCATTCAATTATATCTTTTTTCGAAATTGATATAATTCAATGGAACTTTACCGCTAGACACTTATACCATTTTTTGCGCGATCGTATTGAACTAAATTTCTAATAAAATAATTTAAATTTCTCCTAAATGAACGAAATGTCAAAAGGGACATTTATACTTCTCTATCAGTTTAAAATATAATTTGCCTTTTGGTGAAATTGTGCAATACATGTTTCATTACGAAATATTATTTGTTTAGGTTTAGACTCCATAGTCATAGCGGACACTTCCCGCACTCTTTCTGATACACTTCTATAATTCATTGTTACTGTTGGACGAATGGTTTTATTCGCAATTTAACAATTCACAATATGTTTTTATTCTCGCGCCTGCGATCAAAATTCTAGGTTAATTTTTCATATCTGCAATTTTGAATGGATAGTTTGATGTTATTTATGAAAATATTGTTATTTCATTTCCAGAAATGGTAGGTATATAGTTTCGGATAAAAGATATAGAACCAAAAACTTCCAGAATAGAAGTGGAATTGGGATTTTTGTAATAATAGCATAACAATTATATAAATCAATAACATTCATGCAAAGGTGCAATATATTTCTATTTAACATTGGACGAATATTCACCACAATATAACTATTTCATAGAAGTTCACTGGAAGGGATTTTTTTTAATTTTATAATTTATTTTTGTTACAGTTTTCAACCACCAGGAAGTTCATATTGGGACTATACATCGTGATAATAGTCGTTCTAGTCGTAGCTTTAGTTCTTATTACTGTTTTTGCACCAAGCTGGCCATTTGTAAACAGCTCGTAATTTCAGAATTGGGTCGTATTTCCGAGCAACAAATTGGTGCCAGTTCTTTCTGCTGAAACTTGTTATTAATATGGTTATATTTATAAATTAATCAACAACAAAAATAATTTGAAAATCGTAGAGAAGACTAGATTTTATATTTTTGTGAATTCTAGAAGTAATATTTTGAAAAAATAATTCAATACAATTAAATCATTTTTAATTCTTACCTCTAATAAATTTGTTCGATGAACCATAAGATTACTAGATCTTTCAAGAGCTGTAAACATTTTATCAGACTGCTGGATATCCGTTCCAAAGACAATTTGAGTGGAAAAAAGTTCTACATATAGGTACAGTGTGTCCACACAAGTTCGATGCATAGGTATGAGAATCTTTTTCTTATTAAAGGTTCCACCGAATACAATTATTTCTCATGAGAACAGGTATTGAAAATTATTAGTCATACGTGTAGGTATACTAGTTATAGTTATAATGGGAATATGAATTCCATCCTCTTCTAATATACACTGATTTTGAACAAATCGGGAATTGTTTAACAAGCAAATTCATTAAAATAAGCTAATAAACTGTCAGCTCTTTAACCTTTGAGTTCCCCAACTTCTGCGTTGCAGCACCTGATGATGGTTGAAAATAATTGATGTTCATAACAAAATTACTTATTTTGTAATTATCAACCTGTATAGCTGTGAAGCTATAATGATAATAACGTTATAAGTTCTTGGAAACTTATTTTTCAGGTATAGTTATATACATATGAGTCGTGAACTGGCCAAAACTAACAAGTATTGTCCCCATTACTTGAAAATCAGAATGGTTGGTTAAATCACAGATTACACCATCTAACAAGAGGCGAAAGAAAATAGTTTTCGTGATCGCAAATTTGTGTGCACATGCGTGAATTAATTAGTTTATCTGTCAATGTCAAGCCGTCACTTCCGTACATTCCCCTCAGTTCACCGTGTATTATTTTAAGATTAGGTTGAAAATGAGCTACTTCTCATTACACACATGAGATGGATAATAAGGTGTTCTTATGTTAGTGGTTAAAAAAAATTCTGTAGGCCTAATTGGGAGGGATTTTCAATCGACACTACTATTTTTCTTAATGTAGTGCTACTTTTCTCAGTGTATCAGGTAGTTCATGTGTCAATGCCTCGACGTATTTCCGCTCAATATCGTGTTAGTCCGACTTCAAAGGAACCGACAAAGCTTTCGTCTCTTGTTAGATGGTGTACTCTGTGGGTTAAATCCTCTAAAGAACAGCCCCTTTGAACTTCGAAGTGTATTGTGTAATTCAATGTCTTTCGGGCGTTATAATAGGTAAATGTACCAATGCCTGACACTATAAGGGAATGGTCACTGTAATAATTAAGTTATTAATAGAGAATCGAAAAATGAGGTCCCACTTGTGTTTGTGTATACTGAATATGCGTTCTAGTAAAGGGAAAATATTCTTATTTTGTTTCTAATACCAATCAAAATATTTTTTCAACATATTATTTGCTCATTTGTACTAGTAGCTGTCATGAGAAAATTGCTGACATGAGAAAATTGTAATGTCATCAATAGCTGACAGGTAACGTCCCTATGGCTGACAGCAAAAAAAAAAGAAAATAGTTTTATACTTACATACTTACTAAAGGCTGTATAATGGAATATTAACATGGTATTTTATTGAAAAAAAACTCTCATTACATAAAAATTAACTTGAATAACTCTTAGGAAATTGACTTATAAAAACTTCCAAAAGTTAACTTGTAAAATCTATAAAATCTCTCATTTCCTCTACCGCAAAAGCACCCCTATTGTTTACTTTTTTTTTTGATGAGAAATTTGTTTGTTGGTGCTGTCATACCATAAAGAATATTTTTATGTGTTTGTAATACAAGGTGGTACGGGGAACTTTATATAGCTTGCTTGCATTCGATATATTCATGCCGTTTTTTACTGCCCGAAGAGCATTTTCCATAGCTTCTTGTATTTAAGTAATTTTTTGTTCATTTTTCTAAAATAAACAAATAAATGAATTCCAAAGTTTTGAAACCAATATTGCCAGCTACTGGAACATCGTAATAGTAAGTTATTGTACCAGTGCCTGACAATTTGTCAGCTTTTAGAAATATCAATTTTAAGGGACCCTGTACCTGACAGTTATTGAATATATCTTTAAAATGTCAAAAATATCGGAAAAAATACAATAATTATATCAAAAATATTCCAGTGTTCAAGCTAGATGCAAATATTTACCTTTTAGATAAGTTTAAACGGAAATTTCCACCTTTATCGGTCCCCGATAAAGGAGACCACTTTCTTATCCAAACACCTAAGAATAGACAAGCTGTTAATACTAAGCCCAAATGGCGCGGTTTCAATCAACTGCCAAAAACACAGTTTTCTGTTTTATAAAACAATGTGTATATAAAATATCCCAAAATATTCAAAGATAGAGTGGATATAAACTTAATATAGTTTGGAAGGTTTCCGTAATAATTATTTCCAAAAAGCACTTTTTATACTTTCCCTTTCTAGTAACCCCAAAATAATAGCTGTCCAAAAAATATTTGTAGTATGTATATGTAGCACTATAGATATTCAGATTGAGCAGGTCTTTTTATAAGGAATGATTTCTTTTTAATCAGTTGATTATTTTTAATGAGTTGATACATTATAAAAGTGATTTCTTGTGAAATGGTAACAGAATAAATGATTGTTTCAAAATGAAAGTACCCAGAGCACGGTTGGACATATTTTTGATACAAATGGGTGAAAGAAAATTGCTGGAATTTTGGAACGACCTCCTGAGATAGTCGCAGTGGTAGTTTGAACGGGTTTCAATTGAATTGATATATTTATTTTATGCCAAGAATGGTTTTCGGCAATCTCCAAATAATTCTGATTTATTTAGATTGAAGAAACCGCTTATTCATACCCGATAACGATGTAACATAATAATAACGGAAACAAAGTTTTGCTTTTCGTAATTAACAAATCTAAAATTTCACCAATTTAATTTATATTTCTCATTTTAAAATAAGAACAACCACATTTAAGATTTGATTTGAATTTTCATAGTTTGTTAAAAAAAAGCTGTAAATATTATAAAAAATGTACATTTGATTTTATTTTGTATACGGACACATATATAGTATCTAACATTTTTAGTAATTTTATTTTTTATCAAAGTAGAGATTTATACATAATTGTTAGTAGTTGTTAAATGTTGACTGTAAATAAAATTATTTTTTAGTCTATGGCTTCCTATTTTCCAACAAATTCACCTTTAAGAGTTGTATCTCGGGATTCGAAATAATTCAATACTATAATGACTTGAGCAAGACATTTCCAGACTCATGCGGAGTTTGCATGAGCCCGAGGGCAGCAAACATAGGAAAGGTAAAACACCAGCGTGAAAACTGATTTTTTATCTACAACTGTCATGTAACGGGTAGGATTTGACACTATTTTAAGTGTTATAATGACGTATATTACCGGGGAGATTGTCTTCGCTTGAACTCATTTTTATAGATTGTTGTTCATTCAACTTTCATAATTTGATGACATAACTAATCTATTTCATTTCCACAGCTTTGTTTGTCTTTGTTGCTACGGTCACAAAATATGATCTACAGTACCTTATGTTTGCAGTCAATATTATTAACAATACGTTGCATTGAACTATTTTTTTGAATAAAATTTTGTGAAATACTGTTGATGATACTAATGAACAGTTGTGGATGAAATTTTGTACGTAACACGTGGGATAGGAATTTTTTACGCACTTATGTGAATACACGACTTGGCCTCGTCGTGCAAACTTCACATGCGTGCGTTAATAATGTCCATATCCCACTAATTGTTAACGAAGATTATAGTATTTTAAATATATTAACTTAGAAATATCCACTACCAAAGCTGAAATTGAGAAAAAATAATAACTTGATCAAAGCCACTTATTTTTGTGGTTTCAAGACGTTAAAGCCGTAGTTGTATTAACAGGGATCAAACATTTTGACTGTAACCTTGAGTTTAATATGTTACGTACCAAGCCCGATATTGCACAGAGCCGGCTCTGTACAAGCGATTTCCCACGGAGGGGAAAGGAGAAGAAAATTTCGACTTGGTACAAAAAGACCTGTAGGTGCTGCCATCCTAAGCCAAAAAGGCGTACCTTGAATTTCAATGAAGTTTTCATTACTTCATATAAAGACACTGAGTTGTTTTTAATCCATTTCCTTAGCGAAATAGACGTATCTAGCTCGTCCGTATAGTGTAGCTAAAGTGTTAGAAATATAAGATATATCTCAAAAATGATATAAAAACCTTAGCAGTCTGGACGTAACTTATATCTCTAAGCAAAACGGCCGCTTCTCAAAAGCTTCTCGCCTAGGATTTCTGGCAATTAACAAGTTGACCTTCACAGAGATACGTCTGTTTATATCACACAGTAGCTACCCCAATTTGCTGTAGTATCAGTGCTGTAAAGGGTTCAGTCGCATCTATAGTAAAGTTTGTTGTATGACGTGGAGAAAATATATTGAGAGAGCAAACAAATCTCGAACAAAATACAAAGAAGATGCTGCAAGAGATTGGGAAGAAGGAGAAAAAGTGTATTGCGCAGATTTAGAAAAAAGTTATAATGTTACCACGGCTTGAGATGTTTGATTTTCATAAATCCCTTAACAGTGGACCTATAACGAAAGTTTTGTTTCAGTTGGAAAGAAAAGAAGCAGGCATTTGCAGTTTTTTGTCATGAAGCTTTGCTTGAACAAAGCAAAGAAGAGTAGATCAGTACATTTTAAAAAATCTTCATCGGTGATAGAGACGTTTCAACAATTACGTTATGGCTCGACAATTGCACAGCGCGAAACAAGAATTGGGCATTATTTCCATTTTTAATATATAGACATTGTAAATTCTGATGAAATATGTGACAATGGAATGATTATAAAATACCTTGTGCCTGGCCTCACGTTTATAGATGCCCACTACTTTCATCATAGAGTGGAGGTTTCCATAGGAAAAATAGGCAACAAGCTTTATGATTTCTCAGATTTTGTACCATCCGTAGAAAGTGCTGCTCATAAAATCGAGGTCCTGTCAATGGAGCTACATCATTTTTGCATTTGGTAATATTTTTATATTATCCATTGTTGTGTTTTAGTTTTTAATAATTACTGACCCTTTTTCTTACTTCAACAATCTTTTATTTATTCATCAAAAACTTAACTCAAAAGTAACATTTTTATAACAACGTGGTCGAATTAATTCTTGCTTCTTGTCTTCTTCTTTTTTCTTAAAACTCTTACAAACTAGCCAACTTATGTACAATAATCTGCTAAAGGCAGTTTCTCACGAACCTAAATAGGTCTCTGATTACTTCATTTCAACATCCATCTGCAATGGAGAACACATTTTTTTTCATTTTCACTACCTCTTCGCTGTATTAGCATGATCAAAGATTAAAGATATAAGATGTTTCACTCCAGGCCGATTTGATTCAAGTCGCTTTCCCAAACGGAAGCCGCTCTCTAAAATTATGTTTTCCGTCGACCGTGTATCAACATATGCTATTAACGTTCACAAAATTAGACAAAATCATAAATTAATGACCCCCAAGGCATGCAGGCAGGCAGGCAACCCAACGCACATCTGTGGTGTAGGCTACCAAACATACAATAACGTCTTCAAAAAATTAATCCTAGTATAGAATACTTCTAGTTTTTGACCTACCTATCGTTTTATTTTATTATTCTACAAAATTATCATAATAACTTGTGTTAAGACATCCAAAAGAGAATTTAAGAAAAACGAAAACAGTGACATTTGAACCAGCGACCATCTCTGTGACATTTCAATGTCATTATTTATTTTTGACAGACAGTACTTACCTAAGAAACAAATGAATATTTTTAGTTTTTAAATATTGATAGGAACGAATACAACTGATACAGTCGACAGAAAAGCTTTGTAACTAACACCAGTATTAAATGGGCAATTAACAATCTCGAACATTAACATTACCTAAATTGTTAATGGCGCTTATTAATACACTTGTTGGTTAAATAACTATTACGACTCCCTTTTGTTGTCAATAACGAGACCGGTGGGTACCAGAGAAGTTCGAAAAGCTTATTTTATTTTAAGCTATACAGGAGTAATTAGAGAAATATATATTTGAATTGATAGGATTCTTTATCACAAAGGTTTATTTTTAAATGTTAATCATTTCGAAAAATGTTCGGGATATGAATTTGAAAAGGTAAGTAAAAAATAAACTTGATTTTTAAAATGAATCAATAAGGAGTTCAGTCTAAGGTCAGTGTGGCCAACAAAAAGTGGTTTTTCTGACAAGAATGACAGTTGATGTCTACCCCTTAAAACATAAGATTTTTGCATGTTGTTTATCATTGCGAACATCTATATTGCTTTATTAAAATAATGAATACACCCCCGAAGCGTATATTTTAAAATTTAAAATGACTTTTTAGCTGAATACTTAACATATTGGTGGCCAATAACTCTGGGAACTTCTGGCAAGTCACCATTTCATTTCTGTTATTCAGTCACCAATTATGTCAAATGTCAGTTATATTTATTTTTGTTGATATTCGTTTAATTGTGTATGTCCATTTTCGATTAGATTTTTGTAGCATTTCTAGTTAGGTGTATCTCTATTCTTCTAATTACTTTTTCCACTGACATATGACATAACTAGTGACAGATAACAGAAATGAAATGGTGACATGCCAAGAGTTCCTGGAATTTTTGGCCACCGTTGTGCTGTGTATTCAGCTAAAAAGTCATTCTAAATTCCAAGATTTACGCTTCGGGGGTGTATTCATTATTTTAATAAAGCAATATAGATGTTCGCAATGATAAAAAACATGCAAAAATCTTATGTTTTAAGGGGTAGACATTAACTGTCATTCTTGTCAGAAAAACCACTTTTTGCTGGCCACACTGACCTTAGACTGAACTCCTCCCCTGTAGCCGCGCTACTATCATGGTTTCGCTTCGTGCAGGAAGATCAGTATCTTCCTGTACAGATGCCAACACCGTTCTGCTTTCATGTGGATGAAGGAATACTTTTTCGGAACCCACCTTGATGGTTCTGTTTTTAAAGTCTAACTGGAAACCATGTAAATTCATTACGTCCATTCCCAGAATCACGTCTTTTTCGTTGTCAGCTACCATTACCGTATGCGTAAATCTTTTTTCACCAATTCCCAATTGGATTTGCGTCTCTCCATGAACATTGGCACTCTCCCCTGTTGCGGTCCGGAGTCGCAGCCTCGTTGGCAGGAGCTTCTTAGATTTTATTATCTCTGGCCGTATAATGGTTCTAGTTGCTCCAGTATCCACCAACAGAGTATATTTCCTGCCATTAACTTCGCCGTCCACATGTACACTGTCGTTACGGCATCTTAGAGAGGCTATCAGTATGAGAGGGTCTTTGGAACGATCCTGGGCGGTGCTGCTTCCTCGTGGCCGACCCATTCTAGTTTTCCTGGGACTGGGGCTCTTGGTTTGCTGGAGTTCTAGGTCGCTTACACGAGCTGCGTACATGTTCTAGCTCGCCACAATTCCAGCATCTAATCTTCCTCGGCTTTCGTTCCACCATGCTTTTTATTAAGTTGACTAACTGGTCAAATTTATTTTCGTCACCCTCTTCTTGAACGGTCCTAACTTTGTTATATCCTGACGCCTTCGTGGCTGCTTCATATTCAAGAGCAGCAGTCAATGCATCGACCAATGTTTTGGGATGGGCTAAACGAAGCGTCCTCTGCATATCAAGGTCACGTGAGCCATCAATAAAGGCCTGGATGCCTAGACATTCCATCATGTTTTCTGGTGCTGATGGATAAGCAAATCGGACTAGTCGGGCGATATCCACTTCATACTCTTGAAGGGTTTCATCACGTCTCTGCCTTCGATTCTTCATCTGAGATTGGTACAAGTGTTCCAGATGTTCGTGACCATATCGCATGTCCAACATCTTCTTCAGCTGCTCGAAGTCATCCGTTTCTTCAAGAGGTATCGTCTGAAGCACATCCAAGGCATCTCCCTGAAGCGCGATGGTCAAGTTCACTGCCTTCTCCCAGTGGCACGTCTCCGTCGAACGTTGGGGCCTTGACTCGAGCAAAACTGCCAATATCCTCTATCTTGGGGAGTGTTTCTGGCTTGCAGAGTTTTATTTGTTCGATCTTCTTTCCTTCTGCTGGCATGTCTTGTGTTCTTGTATTTGCCATTTTTCTCTCTAATTCCTGAATTTTATCATCCTTTTGTGATCTCACTCTCCATTTTTTCAATATTTGATTTCAGAGGGGAAATTTTATTCTCGACTTCAGCGGCAATGTCCTTTTTCATTGACAAAATATCGGCCGAAATATCGTTCTTCATATCAGAAATATCATTCTTCATGGTAGAAATCTTCTCGTCCATATTAGCTAAATATCGTCCTTCATAGCAGATATATCATTTTTCATGGTAGAAATCTTCTCGTCCATATTAGCAGAAATTGACGAGATTAGGGTGGAGGACTCGTTATTGAATAAGAATGTTTCTGGATCCAAGTCTTCACTTTCCAGTGCTATTTTCAGTATTTCGACTAATTCACTCTTCTTTCCGGACGTTTCCAGCTCGCGATTTTCTAACTCTGCTTTTAGTTCCGTCACTTTCAGGTCACGTCTCTTAGCCATTTTTACGTAATTATTTATTTATATTACCCCACACCTGACACCAATGTGATGTTTTTCTTATTTATTTAAACTGTTTTTACCGTGGGATAAAATTATACACTCACTATGGCTAATTACTATCGATTTATTGAAGAAACACCCACACACTATAATAATCTTAATTTATATACACACTACTTAATGTCTATTGATTTATCTACACTCGGTATAATAATTGTCCTAATTTATATTCAACACTATTTATATTCACTTCTGTTCACTCACTGTATACTGAAACTGTTTACCGATTCACTGTATACTGAACAACTGCCGACTCACTCGAAAATCCACGTATATATACTCCTTCAAATCTCTAGAGCTCGAATCTCTAGACCATTCGCGATAAACCATTGTATGGCCTGGTACATTTCCAGAACAGTCTGGATATTACCTGCGAAATAACCTTTCTAGAAAGGTCGAATTCATCGTTTGCGACAGGACCGGCTTCGGAATTAGTTAATTCGTAACAATACACTAGATCGAGGGTGGTACTTTTTATGTGAATACAATAACGTTTATTGGGGACGACGTAATTTTCAAACAAGTCGATTATTTCTTTTTCTATGTTTTTTGTCAAGTGAGCAGATATTCTAAATTTTGTGACGAAATGTTCACTTTTTATTACGTGGAATTTGTTTGAATTACCTTGCTTAATTATTATTTGATTATTGTATGAATTAACGCATTGTTCTGTAATTGGTATTGCAATTATTGGATTTTCATGGGAGGTATGTCTCAGGTTTAGATTGTGTACATCGGTTCTAGATCTAAGTTTATTGTACCGGGTGGTCCAATAAGCCTATCTCTCGGCTATATATCAGAAACTATTCATGTTATAACTTTAGGAAAAAAATTCCTCAGGAAAAGTGGACAAGAGAAATTGTTGGAAATTA
>CAJUYH010007317.1:0-17853 GCA_910591685.1 Galerucella tenella | reverse complement strand
TGAAGGTATGTTTGTAAGTCAAGACAGAACATTGTTATTGAATATTTTGTGAATATTTGTTAAACTGATTATTCTTGTTTGGAATAATTTATTGCCTGTTTTAGGTATGGGAGATCAAGTTAGATGTTTTCACTGTGATGGTGGCTTACGGACATGGGACCCACATGATGATCCATGGACTGAACATGCTAGGTGGTTCCCAAATTGTTCATTCATCAAATTGGTCAAGGGACAGGATTTTGTTACAGCTTGTACTCTGGGACAAACTACTGAAAGTAATGTGGTAAGTGCACCGTACTTCAATTTGAATCCTTGAAGATTTCATTAATTATTTAAAAAGATTTTGAAATAGTGTAGTGTGTAGTACACTGTTAACGATGCTCCACTATTATTTTGTTTTATATATTCATTATTTTTGTTTATTTTTTATTTTAATTTTTGTTTTTTGATCAATTATCAAGGGTAGTCCATTTCCAGTATTCCAGTATATCAGTAGTTAGGTATAGTTTGTCTCAAAATATATTGTCTTCAAATGCCCGTTTGTAATTATCAATGATTTTGTACAAGTTACAGTCAATTGTTTACGATCCTAAAGTTAGGACATTAAAATATTGACAAGAAAAAAATGTGTTTGCAACACACCATCTTTTAGTCACTTATTTAGGTTGTGATTATGTGCACTCAGCAGTATGATTTTGTTAGTAACCTGTCACTTTTCAGATTTTAGCAAAGAATTTTAATTTTTTAATTTAAATAGGTATCAGACAACAATGGATACAAAATTTTTATTGTTAGGAGCAGCAACTCTTATATATAGTAGTAGTTAGGAATTATATAAGAAAGAGAAGCCCTCATGTGCTTATTTTTATATTGAGAACATTTAACTATGTAAAGGCAAGGTCTTTCTTTATATAGTTCAATAAGTCGAAGTACTTGATCACGAGACCACGACATTTTTGATATTTAAAATAGCTCAAACGAAAAACTTTCACATAAACAACATTCTCACCCCTCAATAAACGATATAACATATAATCTTTGAACAAACATTAGTTATGTAGCAGATCCAGTGTCACCATGACCACCATCATGAAACATCAAAAAATCAATAACATTAAAAGAAAGTTTACCCTATATGTTTACCCCAAGTTGTCATTTAATTGATAGTAAATAGGACTGGTTCTATAAATATTCTCTATCAATTAAAATTAAACAAAAATAGGACAAGTTTCATCAATTTCAAAATTGATGATAAATGTGTATGTATCTATCATTTATTTAGGATCCTAAAAATTGACTAAAACTTGTACTAAATCATTGATAATTACAACCGGGCATTAGGTATAGTTTGTTTCAAAATATATTGTCTTCACTTTTGGCAGCAACAATGTAACCTTCCTACTATATTGGTTTTTTTTGTTATAAAACCTGAGATCAAGTTTTTTGATTTTGATTGAAATTTATGGATAGACAAAACCATGCATCTTTTTATAAATTCTATACTATTTCTGTATAATTTTTCTTGTGGCTTATTGATGTGTGGTTAAAGAAAATTGTAGGACCAATGGTTCGACAAGCATTTTAATGTAAATATTGGGCATTTGTTGAGTATTGACGGGGGAAAATATTTATTTGAACTTTTACTCAGTATATTAATTTAAAAAAAGTACCCAATCGTAAAATGTATACAAAAGAATTATCATATTTACATGCAACAGACTGATTGGAAATCTCATTAAAAAACAGTGTTGAAATGATTAGAAAAATATTGATTGTATAAGTCACGTCAGCATAATTTCAACTATTTATGTAAATATAGTCAGATTACAGTTGCCACATTGATTCAAAATTATGCAAACTTTAATTTGAAATAGGAATTCATAAAGATAAAAGGTAGTATTTTTGTAACAATATTAATGTACGTTGGGTTATCTAACTTATGGCGCTGTGAAAGCGGCTAGCGGCGTTGCCGATATGTAACATATTTATTCAGATTGTGGACAAAGTAGAATGCTGTATGGAAAAGTTGGTTAAACCCAATTTTGTTATGTATGCTATCCCTCTTTGTAATTATCAATGCTAAATCATTGATAATTACAAACGGACATAACAAGTTTCAGTCAATTTCTTAGGATCCTAAATAAATGATAGATACATTTTGTATTTATCATCAATTTTACAGTCAATTTTGAAATTGACGAAACTTGTCCTATTTTTATTCAATTTTAATTGATAGAAAATATTTATAGAACCAGTCCTATTTTCTATCAATTAAATGACAACTTGGGGCAAACATATAGGGTAAACTTTATTTTAAGGTTATTGATTTTTTTATTTTTCATGATGGTGGTGACACTGGTTCTGCTACATAATCAACGTTTATTCAAAGATTATATTGTTTATTGAGGGATGAGAATGTTGTGTATGTGAAAGTTTTTTGTTTAAGCTATTTTAAATATCAAAAATGTCGTGGTCTCATGATCAAGTACTTCGACTTATTGAACTATATAAAGAAAGACCTTGCCTTTACATAGTTAAAAGTTCTCAATATAAAAAGAAGCACATGAGGACTTCTCTTTCTTATATCATTCGTAACTACTACTATATTAATAAGAGTTGCTGCTGCTAACAATAAAAATTCTGTGTCCATTGTTGTCTGATACCTATTTAAATTGAAAAATTCAAATTCTTTGCTAAAATCTGAAAAGTGGCAAGTTACTTACAAAATCATACTGCTCAGTGCGCATAATCACAACATAAATAAGTGACTAAAACATGGTGTGTTGCAAACACATTTTTTTCTTGTCAATATTTTAGTGTCCTAAGTTTAGGATCCTAAAAAATTGACTAAAACTTGTACTAAATGATTGATAATTACAAACGGGCATTAGAGATTCTCTTGGAAATCGAAGGCCAATAGAAAATAGAGTAATTAATTAACCCCAGATTCGTGCGAAGGTTTCTTGTTTGTGGTTACTTTTTAAAAATGGATATTGGCAACCTTGTCAACGAGTTTAATATTTCAGAAAGTACGGTTTTTTTTCTTTGGGATATTCCATCCAACCACAAAATTAGCTCATACGTTCATTTTTTATGCGAGAAAAGGTTATAAACAATATATTAATATTATAAATATTATTTTTCACTTTAATCTAAGATTTGTTTTATAAATAAACTCGTTCTTGGTAGGCGATGAGTCACAGTTTCTCTCAAGGATGAACTAGAAAGGAATTTTATAATGACGGTCTAGAAGAGCGAGAGAGAATTGAAAATTGATCCGCCCGATATGGAATTCTTCGTATTTTCAATGGGTAGGGTCGTTTTAAGTACATAGTTTCTCGTTCTTAAAGACCCTATTGTGGAAAATCTTGTTGTGGGTGCCTACTATAGTTAGAAGTGGTTAAATTATAGTTTTGATGTAGCATACTTCCATTTTATAGTATAGTAGACAAACCTAATTTGTGTTACTGTACAATAGTACAATGGAATTTTTACAAGTTTCGTTGGTGGTCTGCGACGTTGCCAAGCTCTCCAATATATAAGGAGATTTGGGAAATTGCAGTTTCCTGTGAAATTGTCATTTTAAGTGCGTGTTATCAGAGATATCAAGATAATAGTATCATACTATTATCTTGGCATCTATCGGTGAAAAATATTACTAAAAATGTAAGAATCTTATTGTTTAACTACGTGTACATTGTACATCGAGAATCTTGTCTGTACGGGAGGTTATGCAGTCACTACCTAATTAAAATCCGGAGAAGGAAAATCGCGACGAACGGCCAGGCTGGCGCTCAGCTCACCGACGATTCATGATGAATTTTTTATTATTTTTATTTTAACGTTGGGGACTTTGCGGCTCCGCTTTGTACAATTTCTTGACATGGACATTGCTGGCGTGGGTTTTTCCTCTTCTCTCAAGACGTTATGTAACGGTGATTCTAACGAAACGTCGACGTAATGCCAGAATCAGATAGTTTTTGAAATAAGTCGTGGGTGTATAATTATGCGTTAACAACGGAAGTTGTTAAAGGGAAAGGACTTGAAAGGATTAAAACACACATCCTATTAAGGATACTATTTATATTTAAATAGATACAGGGCTAGTCGAAAAATTCGGCACTTTTTGGTATTTTTGAGGTGTAAATTGAAATTTAACCTTGTGTGTGTGTGTGATTTTTAGGGTGACATTCACTGAGACCTAAAAGATCTATTGTGCCCCCTTACTTCTACTCAGTTTCTGAGGAAAGTCTCAGAATCTAGTAATTCCTTTAGTCCTATTTCCCGGAGGAATTTTGGGATGTCTGCAGGCTTCAACTTGGGTAAATGTTCCTCTTCTATCCAGTAATCTCCCAGGTGCTGTGCTCTAGGATTCTGAAGGGCTGTGCAGTTGGAAAGTATGTGGATAGATGTTTCTTCTTCCATGCCACAAAATCTGCATTCTTCTTCCTCCACTATTTTGAGCTTTTTCAGGTGCCCATTCAGGCGACAATGTCTCGTTAGGATCCCTGTTAAAACTCTTAGCACAGTTTTACTTTGACTCATGCATTCATTTGATCTCAACAGGTTGTAATCACCCAGAAGAGTCTTTGATTGTATAAGTCCTACTAGATATTTCCAATGGTCAGATATTCTCTTTTTCTCGGCTTTACTTATTTCTTCCAATAATACATTTGGACTGATTCCGCAAAAGGTTTCAGACCTCCAGAAAGGTATTTCAGTCCCCCTCTTTGCTAGATCATCAGCTATTTCATTTCCTTCTATTCCAGTGTGTCCTGAAATCCATAGTAACGTGACTATATTGTTCTCGCCTAGTTCATTGAGTTTGTCTAGGCATTCCCACACCATTTTGGAACTGATTACACAAGAGCTCGGTGCTTTAATGGCTGCTCGACTATCCGACATTATGATAATCCTTTGTCTCCTGTATCCTTCATCAATATTGAACTGGGCGCACTTTCTTATTGCGTGGATTTCCGCATCAAAGATACTTCCAAGCTTTCAGAGTGTTTGGTTCCTGGCTTGATAATAATAATAATAATAATAATAATAGCCTTTAATGCCCAAAAGATATAAATCCCATTACAGAGCATACGAAAAAATACAATTGACATTTGCAATTGAACTGATAAATAGATAAACAAATACAAAACAATAAAATAAATTTACAACAATAAAGTAGAATATATAGATTACATAATAAATTCAGAATGAGCCTTCTTCTTAATAAAACTCAGACTATCAACAAACAAGTCACATGAACTAAATGTTACTTAAATAACATGTTAGTTCTAGATCCTTCACAATAAAAAAGTAAATGTTGTCTAGTATTGTAATTAGGCATATTAAAACTGAACTTACTTAGAACCTCTGGACACATAATTACACCGTGAAAAATCTTATATAGTAGAGACCACAAAACAGTCTAACCTATAGAAGTGAAAGTCCAATAGGATTACCTAGAATGAAAAAATGAGGTGTCAAACCCATCCACCTAAAGCGCTAGTTGCAATTGAGTTGTCGAAATAGGCAAGGCAGCTGAGGCCGAAAAACAGACTAAGGGAAGAAGAATTTCAGCGATCGCAGTGGATGGGTTCAGAACTATTTTATAGTGCTTTTTTTTAATGGAAGTTTGTTTTTTGAATGATTATTTTTTTCACTTGTCAAAATCTGACATTTTGGTGGTTTTAACCAATAGCAATACATTATTCTAGCCAATCATTCGGTATTATACTGATAATTCTGCTTCCTCATCGATAAAACCTTGTTTACATCGAAACGTCAAAATTTTACTTTGAATTTGTTATTATTGACAACTAAAAGTGCTTCGAAGTTTATTGAAAAATGAACACAAACCGATTGAGTGCCATCACCCAAGAGAATATTAAACATTCAGGTAATACAAAATTTTAAATTTATGAAAAAAATAATCTTCCCAAATACAACTCGCTCTACAAATTTTATCACATAATTTTTTATTTTCATCACTCAAACTTGTTTATTTGAGGCAAAAACATTCAAACAAACCGAATTTAGATAAAATCCCTCGTCCTAACGGACTCGTGATTTTATCAATCGGTTTGTTTTCATATTCTTGCCAAATAAACAAGTTTTCGTGAAAAAGAAAAAATTATCGATAAAATTTGAAGCACTCGTGGTATTACCTTTGACTAATACCCGATTTCACTAACCATTTCCTAGTCAGGTAATACCTAAAACGAATTTAGGATATCCTAAATGCAATTTACATTTTACCACGCGCTAAGTAATTCCTAAGAGTGATAATATTACGTTTTTCTCATCACTTTCTGATCAATCCTGAAAGGATTGTAGGAACAGCTTTGCGAGTGAGGCCCCTTTCGGTCCCAATAACAATATATTGTGGTTCAAAATATCTGTTGCAAACTTTGTAGGATTTATAAAACTGTTCAGCGCTCAATTCTTTTAGTTTTTGATTACGAATAAAGACAACCCATCCATTCAACAACAAATGGTCATGTTTGGGAAACCTATGTCGTTTTGATGTAATGTCTGTACACCCAGGAACACAACACTTCACACCAACCATTATAAATATTATGAATTATCACACTTGATAAGACTTACAGTACCTAATTAAAACACAAATAACAGCAGCAAATGGCAAAAGGGAACAATCTATAAAAGACAATGGTGACAACTATATGACAGCTGTGATGACTTTTAAAATCTTTTCTTCTTTTCGTGCTAAAGGCCTTAGCTGCCAGGCTTGTTTCGACAACTCAATTGCAACTAGCGCTTCAGGTGAATGGGTTTGAAACCTCATTTTTGTATTCAAGGTCATCCTATAAACTTTCACTTCTATAGGTTAGACTGTTTTGTGGTAGAGACAAGGATGACAGAACTCTACGACAGACTAGACTTTCAAAATGAAATTTATCTAGGAGAGATTGATAATCAACTCCTCTTGATGGATAAGATCCGCACATTTTAAAAACTAAATATTTTAAAAATTTCCTCTGTACAGATTCTGCCCTGATTATGTGATTATTATAGAACGGATACCAAACAATTGAACAGTATTTCAATTTGGAACGAATAAAGAGTATGATACCTTTTTACATTTTGAAACATTCAATGCGAGTCTGTTCACGGAACACCAGTCAGATATTTTTTCCAAATCGGACTGCAAAACTACACAATCAGCCACATTTGATATGGGAAGAAATATCTTCATGTCATCTGCATAAATCAGCCTACCTGAATCTAAAGAGCTATCAATGTCATTTATAAATAAAAGAAATAACAAAGGTCCGAGATTTGATCCTTGTGGAACACCTGATTTAGCTGTATATTTTTGTGAAGAGTGACCATTATAAAAAAAAAATTGCTTCCTACTCTCTAAGTAAGACTGACAAAACATTATGTAAGTTAGTTACTCTTCAGAAAAATATACCAGTAGACATTGTAATATTACTCGCCTTAATTCGATGCACAGTTTTTGCCGCCACGGCACAGGTGTAATTTTAGGTCTAACAGTAAATGTTGAAGTACCGAACAAACGGTAATCAGAATAATTCTGTTAATTATCTTTAAATAAAGTTGCAAATCTGCCTTATTGGCGACATTAATAAATCCAAAAATTTCATTTATAATTATGTCCTTATATACTTGAATCTTAACTAATTATACTGGAAGGATAAAAAAAATCTTGTCTATAAAAATTGAATGAGTGAAAATGTTTCTTTAATGTTTTTTTGACAATCACAATATTTGTTATTTGAAAGTCCTTAAGCGTAGCGATGTTTAGCTGGTAGGTAGTTACCTGTAATTGTTAGAATAATTGCACATTGAATGTACTCGATATGTTTTGTTTGTGACTCATTGAAATGAAATTTGTTTTCGCGTTACTCGATATGCATGCACATTTATGCACACGTCCATTAAAGATCAGGGACGTCTTCGGAAATAATTTGAAAATTCAACGAAAAAGTAAAATAAACATTAATTATAAGTCTATAAATATCATCGAATAGTGTAGAACTGTCTGGAACTGGTGAAAAGCATAAAAGGCGGGACAATTGACTTTAGTTAGTTCTAGTTTTTGAAGTATTAGAAGTTGAGTTCAGTCTAAGGCCAGTGTGGCCAACAAAAAGTGTTTTTTTTTTCTGACAATAATGACAGTTAAGGTCTACCATTCAAAACATAAGATTTTTGCATGTTTTTCATCATTGCGATCATCTATATTATTGCTTTATTAAAATAATGAATACACCCCCGAAGCGTATATTTTGAAGTTTAAATGGACTTTTTAGCTGAATACTCAACATATCGATGGCCAATATAATTCTAGGAATCCAAACCAATGGTTCAATAAAACTCAAAGTCCAAACCACAGAAAATTTAATAAAAGTTCCTCAAAGGACACTTATGATGCGCTACTGAGCAGTGAGTTTTATTGAACCATTGGTTTGGGTTTCATACAACCACATTTGATATATGGATGAGCTCTTGGAGTTAAAGACAGCCAGTCTAGCATCTATCATCCACCATTACAACAAAAATATGGTACTTAGGAAGAGGATCTTATTGAAGATTTGGTTTTTGCAAAGTTGCAAACGTTTTAATGTGTTCCCGAAGTCAATTTCACTACATACTAGAGTTAACACTAGAACTTCCACACATACATTGTTGAAAGCAAATAAGATTTGGGTAAATTGTGAGATTAAAGCCTGATGATGGTAATATTGTACCGAAACTAGTAGCGCATCATAAGTGTCCTTTGAGGAACTTTTATTAAATTTTCTGTGGTTTGAGCTTTGAGTTTTATTGAACCATCGGTTTAGATTTCATACAACCACATTTGAGATAATTCTAGGAACTTTTGGCATGTCATCATTTCATTTCTGTTATTCTGTTACTAGTTATGTCAGATGTCAGTTATATTTATTTTTGTTGATATTCGTTTAATTGTATATGTCCATTTTCGATTAGATTTTTGTAGCATTTCTAGTTAATTGTATCTCTATTCTTCTAATTACTTTTTCCACTGACATCTGACATAACTAGTGACAGAATAAAAGGAATGAAATGGCGACACGCCAAGAGTTCATAGAGTTATTGGCCACCGATATGTTGAGTATTCAGTTGAAAAGTCATTTTAAATTTCAAGATATACGCTTCGGGAGTGTATTCATTATTATAATAATAGTTATTTATGTACCAAGGGTATAAATAGATTTTTATGCACTGAGGGCGACGTCTTACGTACCCGAGGGCCTCTGGCCCGAGGGTTTGTAAGTCGCCCGAGGGTATACACATTTGTTTATGCTTGCGGTACATACAAACTTTTACTAGTTCGTTATTGTAATCCAATCTCAATACAAATCAGTGTTTTAAAAAATTCGGTTTGAATTAATAGGTGAATGTTGACAAACATAAATGTCATAAAATCACAATAATTTTTATATGTGTGAAAGTAAGAAGTCAAAATGAACGAAGATTTTGGAATTCCTGGCGAAATTATTGAAAAAGCAAATAAAGCAACTGAAAATCTGTTGCCAAAAAAGTCTAAAGAAGCTTACGACATGGTTATTAAATAAGTTAAACAAAAAATTATTTCTCTTTATGCCCGCACGGGCATAAAGTACAACATTAGATAGTTGGTAACTAAGCAAAAAAAACACAATAATGAACTAGTATGACATAAAGCAATATAGATCTTCGCAATGATAAAAAGCATGCAAAAATCTTATGTTTTGAATGGTAGACCTTAACTGTCATTCTTGTCAGAAAAAACCACTTTTTGTTGGCCACACTGACCTTAGACTGAGCTCCTCTATTATTTCTATTGAGTAGTGAAAGTTAAAGTTGTTAAAATAAAGGAAGTTTAATAAAGTAAAAAGAGTAACATTGGTATATTGTAATGTGTGTGTGTGTGTGAGGTTGTGATATTGACTGCGGATCCTTGCGGTTCCATTAGCCTAACCAATGTATATTGTAATGTTGCAATGTACTTAGGTATGTGTAGGAATTTTTAAAGACAGTCCTGTTTATGTACTCGTAATAGTTATGCACATTCGATGGTCACATGATCAATTAGTAATTAGTTTTGTCAAGTTGTCGGTACCATGCACGAATACCGAGTACTATTTGACGATGATAATAATACCTGTCACGTTTTACGTGTACAATCGAATATAGAAATGGATTTTGGAATTTTTAATGGTATGACTGGTTGGAAAAAAAACTGTTGTAAGACTAATTTTTTATAGGAAAAGTTTGGTGGGATAATGTACTTTGTTTTGTTATCAATTTTTGAAATAATTTCAAAAACTTTGATATGCAAAAATTTAAATATGAAGCAAAATGGAAAAATGAGAATAAATAGGCAAAATAGAAATTTTAAGTTAAATGTATGGTTCAATAAAACTCAAAGTCCAAACCACAGAAAATTTAATTAAAGTCCCTCAAAGGACACTTATGATGATACTAGTTTCGGTACAATATTACCATCATCAGGCTACAATATAAAGAAATGGTACACTTAATACATGAAGATCTTACAAAATTCTGTTAAAATCACTTGAACAAGAGTTAGGTTAGGTTATTATATATGTATTACTCTTGTTCAAGTAATTTTAACAGAATTTTGTAAGATCTTCATGTATTAAGTGTACCAAATCTTTATATTTTAGCCTGATGATGGTAATATTGTACCGAAACTAGTAGCATCATAAGTGTCCTTTGAGGGACTTAAATAAAATTTTCTGTGGTTTGGACTTTGAGTTTTATTGAACCATTGGTTTGGATAAAAGAAAAAAGATGTCCGAAATTGTGAAAATCGAAAAATTGGAGTATCGAGCCATCATCAAGTACCTGTATTTAAAAGGGTTAAGAGGTAAGCAGATTTACGAAGATATGAATAATACCCTTGGTGATCAATGCTCTTCGTCCTCTCCAAGACCTAAGAAGTTTCGTCTCCAAAAATCTGCTGGAAAAGCTCTTGCTTGTTTTTTTGGATTCCCATGGAGTAATCATGATTGATTTTTTGGATAAGGGTAGAACAATTATCGGAGATAACTATTTTACACTCTACGGGAAAAAATTAAAGAAAAAAGACGCGGAAAGCTATCCAAAGGTGTTTTGTTTTTGCAGGACAACGCCTCTGCACACAAATCTCATGTTGCCATGGAAAAAATTCGTGATTTAGGGTTTGAATTACTAGAACACCCCCCTTTTTCACCAGATTTGGATCCGTCCGACTATAATCTCTTTCCTCAACTGAAAAAAAAGTTTAAAAGGTCGTAAATTTTCTTCCAACGGGGAGGTAATAAAAAGCTGTGGAGGTCTGGTTTGCAGAACAAGAAGAAACATTTTTTTTGAAAGGTGTAGAGACGTTGCAGGCTGTAATAAATGTATCCAACTAAGAGGAGAATATGTTGGGTAATAAAATATTTTGACATTGAAATTTTGTTTGGTTCTAAAGTAGGCTAAGAATTTTTCAAAATACATAATATGTACTGTCATTTACGAGAAATTGAAAATATCTTACAAACTTGCAGAATTAAAAAAAAATTAATTATTGGAAAAAATTTGAAAAAAAGGCAAAAAAATTTGAGAAACTAAATATAGAAATCTGAGCAAATTGAAACAAGATCCAACATTGAAAAAATAGGCAAAATAGATACTTTGTAGAAACATTAATTTATAGAAAATTGAAAAAACAAGTGAAAACATTGAGAAAAAATTGTTTTAACCCCTGGAAAAAAATCAGTTCATACAATATTAAAAAAAAGAAAAATTTGGGAAAAAATAAGTAATGAAAAATTTGAAGAAAATTTAAAAAAATATGTACAGGGTTATTCATTATAAATTACCCACCCCCCATCATCGTTATTGTCACTTTTAGAAAAAAAAGTCTCATAAAAGTTGTTGGGTTACAGCTGAATTTTCTCAATATTTTATCAAAAGTTCAGTAGCGTGTAAATTTAAGGGGATACAAAAAATAATGGTTCCTTTTTAAATGGGGCACCCTGTATATTTTCACATTTTTGTAATGGACTTTTTTTCTGATTTCAAAAATATATAATATGTTACCCCTACCTTGTACCGTTTTTGAGTTATGAAATGTTGAAAATCTGAGTTTTAGTAATAACTGTAAATATGAAAAAGATATTTTATCAAAGTAAGCTATGAAAATGACAACTAATATGTTTGATAATTAACATTTTTCAGATAAAATGGTTTACAGAGAGGTGAAAGATTTTAATAATAATAATAATATACAAGTGCTTAAAGCAAGGATTCAAAAGTTATTATTTATAAATTCTCTTAAATAAATCTTTGTTTTTTGTTTTGTATAGGTATATATTTTGACTTTTGTCTTTCTTACTGAGAACCATTTTAATTACTTTATATGAAAAATGTCAATATTAAGAAAATTCAGCTGTAACCAAAACATCTTTTATATGAGATTTTTTTTTTCTGAAAGTAATAATAACGATGATTGGGGGTGGGTAGTTTATAATAAATAACCCTGTACAATAAAAAAGCTGGTCTATTGTCTCTTCTAGTTAGCTTGTCTGAAAATCATTTTGTAAAACCTGACCACCAGTTTCCAAGTTACTAATTACAAATTTTTATCTCGGTCTTTCCGACTATTTGGCTTATCATCATCATTTTTTTAACTCAATTTTCTTTCCTTTGCCTTCCTTATTCAACTTCATCCTTCATTTTTAATCCAAAGTAACAATTTTTTCATTATAAGTGATATAAAACCATAAATAACCAATTCACTTAATCATTATACAATCTACAATAAAATTGACAGTACTCGTTGGTACTAAATAATACTAGTATCCATCCAATATATTTCACCTCATCATTGAAATCTATAAAGTAATTTAACATTTTATTTGATTTTTTATTTATATTGAAAAGCTGCTGTAACAAAACATTTAGAGAGATGACGAAAATTACGTGTGGGTCCTGCTGCATCACGAAGAACTATTATAATTAGATGAGAGTAGGCTGCATCAGTGGGTTGTCGATTCGATGGCTTTATTGATATAATTAAATATATTACCTACTTTGTGGATTTCGGTGCATATCAGGAAAAAAGTTATACAGGGCTATTTTTATCATAAATATTAGGACATAGGATACAAATGTTTCCCTTTACTTCTCGCCATACAGCGTTTCATTCGTTTTTTCAATTGAAGGAAGCAATGCTGGAAATCTTCTTTTGTAAAAGCATTTAAGAATCAATTTTTCGTCCTCAATCATCGACTCTTAACAGGCTTTGTTTTATAGCAAACTTATTATCTGGAAAAAAGGTGCTAAATCAGGTTTTGGTCAGTGGCCAAATTTTTTCGCACAGACTTTCTTCATGTCCAATTCATCATTGTTAAAAACGCAATAACATATTATCCTTTACTTGACGATATATGATTTCACTGTCATTTTCAGTCCAGGATTATGCTCTCAATGCTTCTAGACGGAAAACATCTACCTTGTACTGATGATGCGTAAATAACCGGTCTGCAAGTGATGTACCTTCTAATTGCAAACCACAATGGATATATCCCGAGAAGTAGTTGTTGCTTCTTAGTTAAACGGTCATTTTTTTCCTAAATATATTTTTCAAAAACTCTATCCAACCATTGGTAAAGATCTTTATCGAGTCCAACATCCATGGACTCTAGTAAATTGTCTCTGTAAAGGACACTGTTGCCGGATGAAAGTGTTTAGTTTTACCTAATAGTGCATGAGCTCGAAAAAAAGTCAACGAGACAAAAATATCATTTGTACAAATTAATCTGAGTTTCTGGCAACAGTAGTTAAAATAGGGGGGCACTGAACATTTGACCAGCCTCTGGAACTAAATACACGCCCTCGATGATCACGCACAATTATTCTTTCTCTCTCTTTCAAGTAGTTTTTCTAATATTTTCCTTGTCGTACTTGTGTAAATCGTATGTCACGAATAGAATTTTCGCAATCTGTATATCGATAACATTGCTACAAACTAGTGGGTGTAGAGTTGGCATCATTCTATACTAATTAGAGAAATGAATCACAACAGGAAATATGAATTCCGTCATTTTTATTGTAACTCGTCTAAAACGACTATTCAGGAAAAAGGTATGTGGCGACTGGCGCCTAGTACACAGTAAATAAATACGCTGACAAATGTTAACTTGATAAATACTACCTTTATCATAGGATGTAACAAATAAACGTTGAAATTTTGGCAAAATTATATTAAATTATTTTTAATAAAATATTTCAAATGTTTCCACGGGTGTTTTTTGAAAAGTTTGCACGAAACACCATTTGTAAGTCGGCATATTTGTTTCAAATTATATTAAAATAACGTATATGCCACAACAACGGGCAGCTGACGTCATAACACTACATTAGACGTATAGTTTATTTACGATAAAAAGACGATGATGCTACAAAACAAAATATTGTGATGTTGCCAAGCTGTAGTTTTTTTTCTTCACTTAAAGAAAACTAGAAGAGTCAATCTGATGTTAAATTGACATAATAATGAATACAATTAGCGAATACTATTACTTACGTCTCTTTCAGCAGTAAGCAGGAGAAGCGAGCCCCGATTTCGGCATTCGTTCAAAATAGCTTAACAAGGATGTTACCATCTCTTGACATTCACTAGTCAGCTGCTTCGGCATTTAATTAACAACATACTGCAGATTTGCCTAAATAATTAGTTATGAAAATAACTGTTTTTTAAATCTTAAAAAAACAATGAATTCAAAAGCACCAAAAAAACTTGTAAATATTAAACGATGATCGAATGTCAATAAACGTCAAAACAAACTGGGGAATTTTACCAGCGTCTTGAAGTTTTGCCAACCCGTTAGCTGTAAATTGCTCTGGCTGTTGAGGATAAATTTTATATAATGTTGGTAAATTAATATTTATTCTGATAAGCAGGAATGTAACTGAAAATCATCATCATCGTCTTTTTATCGTGAAAATCCTATATTAGTGGATCATTATTGCCCAATTTCACCAACCTTTTCCTAAAGTTAGGTAAGAACTAAATCAGATTTTGGAATGACAAAATAGAATTTACGTTTCACCATGCGCTAAGAAACGCCTAAACATGATAGAAAATACCCAATATTGTCACTCTCAAGTAATTCTTAGCGCGTGGTAAAACGAAAAATTCACTTCCAATTCCAAAATCTGATTTAGGTATTACCTAACTTTAGGAAATGGTTGGTGAAATTGGGCATATCTCTCCCGAATTTTAATGTAAAACAAAAAAGTAGGAGACCTGCCTATAAGCTAATGTTTGTGTCGGAATTTTTGTAGAAATCTAATTGAATTATGAGTTTTCTTAAGCTGAAAGTTATCAGATATATTCTTAAATTGTTTATCATAATCATCAAAATTAAGGGGCATCTACCAAATTCGACCTTGCACAATTATGCTTTGTATATTTTTTTGTTTCCCTACGTCCTCACGTTTGAGTTCACATAACAAAATTTTTATTAGAAATATGAAAGCTCCGCAACATGTAGGTAGCCAAGCGGTCCAAGCGGATTTTGGTTCACGTACTACTCTATAAGCTTCGTCAGTACTGAACTGGGAGACCGCCGAGACCGGCAAGCGTTGTATCAACAATGGAACAGCACGCGACTACCGAAGCAGAGAGACAATGTCAGTCATAGAAGGATAGAAAAGAGAGATGGATTTTTATAGCGTAATTTGCAGAACTCGCTAGCGCTCGTTTTGGCAAATATTACGCTTGTTGAACAATATTGCTCTTTTCATAACTAATTACGTAAATATCTATTACAAGGGCTCAAACTTTGCTTAATAGGTATGTGTAATTACCTCATGATTCGTATTTTTTTCAACAAAATTTGGTTAGCATTTCAAAGTTTTTATTCGATGAGAACTCTAAGCTCAACATTAATCTACATCTACATGATATATTTTTTCTTAATTTTCAATACATCCATTACCTCAAAATTCTTTGCCAAAAATACTTCGATATTTTGTCAAATCGCTGCCGATAGATTCCCCTTAACTTTAATCGTCAGTGATTTAAATTTCCCTTACACCTTTACTCTCACTTTTTAATATTTCCACCGGTTGTCGCTAATATAGTGGTAGTATTTATAGTGAAATTTACAATTTAAATTAATATTAATTAACGTTTGACGTTATTAAACGTTAATTTTTTTAAATTTTATGATTGCTTGTTAATGCCGTTCATTAACAGCCTGTTATACTTTTTATTGCAAATATAATATATAAAACGTTGATGTAACAAAATTCTGCAGTAGATGACTCAGAGTTCCTAAAAAAGAGTTTATGGCTCCTAAAACAAGGTAGTCGATAAAGCGAGTTTGTGTGTACCACGTTCATTTTGGTTAAATATATCGTGGGTAGAAATTGGTGCATTAATTTAAAATTGTTATTGTTGTTTGTAAAAGTCAATGGTGAGGGAAAAATCACCTTTATAGGCCTGCAGGAGCCACAGTACCACCTTCTCTATAAACTGAATATCTTTTTTTCGAGCCGAGATGGGAATCTAATGAAAGAGTCCTTAACCAGTACCCAGACAGTGTTGGACTCATCTCCACGGGAATGCCTACCAACCAAAACCACTTCAAACTTGCCGTTACTTCCGCCTTGGAATCACTACATCACAACATAATCTACACCATATTTTCCCAATACACCGCCTCTCCCAGCTTATTTTCCAACTTCTTCAAAACTTCCACGTTCTTCCAACATCTAAACACATGTCCCACATCATCCTCCACTTCACATCTCTCGCACACTCCAGTTTCTCTTTTCCCAATCTTGTGGAGGTAGCATACTCTCGACCCATGCCCTGTGAGCACCTGCGTCGGGAAATAGTTCACCTCCTTGAATTTCCGGCCAACCAATTTCTCCTGCCCCCAATCGCTCCTTTTAGCACGCCCTCATACTCATCCCACCTTCTCTCCATTTCCTCATCCATCCATTCCTGTACTTCATCTCTGGTCGCACCCCTCCATCGTTTCTGTCTGGCTCTAGCCATCAAGACCAATAGATAGGACCTTGACAGCACCGCTGCTGCCAGTCCACCCACTGTCCTGTACGCCTGCACCACCCTCGGGAGCTGAATATCTTGGATATTGAAAAAGTGCAATCCTGTACCGCTCAGTTATGGTTCCCTTGCGTACAACCTGTGCAATATTACGGATGGTTCCTACTAATCAATATTTAGTATTATATGCTATCATTAACCGAGTTTTACTAAGGAATTTTTCACAACCATTTCATATCAAACTTTCGCCGCGGCAATTTTTCCCAAAGATGTGACAGAATATGATTATAATCCATGGTAAAACAATGAATCAATTCTTTAATGTTCCAAATCTCGATTTAATAATGCCCTGAATGCCCAGGGCGAGAAAAATTGTAACCCTGTACCAATCCTTAGATAGTAAAGCGATAATAATTTGAATTGCAGAGGACGATAGGTTGATAGGATAAATCAGGATAGGATATATTTACAATATAAAAGCCCATAACAAATACAATATCGAATATGATTGATGCTTCATTAAAATTATATTCAAATACAAATATCATAATACGTTTATATACAATGCTTTTCAGATAAAAGTATCCACCTTTAATAACTTTTGTAATACTGGTATTTAGAAAAAATCCAAAAACACGTCAATTTATGTTGGAAGGGGCAAGCATTATGGCTTATTTAAACTTATTGGAAAAGCCACCCCCTCACCCCTAGCAGCATCCTCTTTATTTTTTTAAATTACTTTTCATATTTTTATGTAAAATTTGGATACTCCTCTTTGAGCTGATTTCAAAAAT
>CAJUYH010007316.1:0-17855 GCA_910591685.1 Galerucella tenella | reverse complement strand
TGTCTTTTGTATGTTGAATAGATGAGGCTTTTACTTGATGTAGATCCATAGTAAGTTATGAAATCAAACAATTTTATTTTGTTAAATTTACATTGTATTCTTTTTACCTAGAAAGATTACTGTAGGATGGTTGTGAATGAGTTTCCAGGTAAACTTGTTAAATACTTTAGTTAATCCCATATTTAGACAAATTCATTTAATTTCCTTGTAAATAGATTATAATTTTATTGTTAAATATCCGTATAATTTAGTATTAAGGCACTGTATAAATAGAAAGTTTCTCATTATACCTCCATTCGTTTGAAAAAGCTACTGTGCTAGCGGAACGCGTCACTTTATGTTTAAATACAATGAAGATTTAACAAAATAAAATTGTTTGAATTCATATCTTTTGTATGTATTAATATTTAATTATAAATTTGTATTAGATTTCAAGAAATCAAAAATTGTTTCATTTGTGATACCCAACTGAATAAGTAGTTTTTACACATCAATTTTGTGATTGATTTCATTTTTTGAATTTGGAATGTAATGTGTTACATATATAATGTAAAACTTAACAATGTTGTTAATTCAATAATATAATTTCTAATATATATAACTACATTGTAAGATATTTTTTATGTAAATAGCAACACCCCCTCCCCTTTTTTGATTCTATCGAGTCTAAAAAGCCTGTTTCCAGGTAAAGAAGCAACTTCGTCGTTAATTTTAGCATTTAACCAAGTTTCAGACACTGTGATAATGTCAAAGCGGTCATGAACGGTGTTTTTAAATGCAAGAAAATTTGATAAAATCGATCTGGCGTTGATATGACAAACCGAAATCAATTTGCACATGGTAAATAAATATTAATATCAACAGCTATGCTAGAACAAAACAATAAAGAATATAAAAAAAGGATTTAAATTGTGAAATGGATCAGATACTGAATATAATACAATATTCTAATAATGGTATATTAAATGTAGGTATTAAATAGAGATGGTAACGCGAATTTATGTCAATTTTTAGGATTTTTCCGATTCCTAGTAATTTTGTCGTTTTTGGCTCCAGAGTTAGAGTTGGTTTTATAATATTTGGTATTTTCACTTTCCAAGACTGAATCAGCTGGTGATGTGTTGCCCCTTTTTACAGATGCTACTGTGTTCTCGTTAGTAGAACCACTTGGCGCATTGAAATGAAGACCGCAATAACGTAAATCGGTGTGGAACCGCTATCTTCACTAAACTTAGAGTTTTCTTCAAATTCTTTTAATTGTTGAAGAGTGTGCTCTTCTCCATTTACTATCAAGGATCTACTTCTGATAACGGCAGATAAGTGTCGGGCTCTGGCAGCTTTAAGATGTTTCGTAAGAATTTTCTGGTCTTCTTGATCCTCCTTGCATAAGTCGTTAGCAATAAATATATTACTTCCTTTGAGCTTAGAACAATTTCGTATAATCTCTCGCTTCTTAAGATATGTTGTGAGTTCTACTTTTATTGGTTGAATATTATTATTGGTCTTCAATTGGAAAATAATATTGATGTCATGTTTTGAGATCTCTACATCAAGGAGTTCTTTAATTTTAGCTATGGTATATTGTACTACGTCCTCAGCATCTGGTTTACATAGACCAGTGTTTTTCAACCTGGGGGGTCGCGAAGCTTCTATAGGGGGGTCGCCAGAGGTCGAAAATACTGGGTACTTAAATAAAAAAAAACAATAAAGACAGTTAATATTTATTTATTAGGGAAGAAAAAGATAATGACTCATAAACATTTTAATCTGTTACAAACAAAAAAAAGCTAAGACGCGCGTTAAGTGTACGTTCAGACAGGCAGCTATGGCGCGATGGGCGATGCGTTGCTTTGCGATGCGATGCAATTAATCGTAAGCGATTGTCTAGATGTGTTTTAACAGGTGGCTATGCGATATCTGTCAGTCGCGTGTTGGCTTCGGTTTTGTGCACAATGGGAAAATTTCGAAGACACATGTTAGCCGAAAGTTCTTTATTAAAATTTATGGTACTAACCAAATTAAGAAAACCAAGACGTAAATGGGTGCATAAAATCAATATTGAGCGACCAGTATTTGGTGAATTTCACCATTTATTTGTTAAGTTAATGGCGGATCCTGAAAAATTTCGTGCATATTTTCGGATGACACTAGATACGTTCAATTATATTGAGAACAAAATAAAACCTGTGGTTGAAAAAATTACCACAAACTGGAGGGAACCAATTACTGTCAGAGAGCGTCTAGCAGTTGCTTTAAGGTAGGTTCTATGATATGATTAAAGAATAAATAAATCAATGTATTGTATGAAAAACCTTTATTACGTACATACTTTATAACTGATGATACTCAGAAAAGTTAGAGCTTGTCGAAGGTGTAGGTGAATATAGTGGTGATGCTACTGCCGATGCCGTTGGCAAAGCATTGGTGTTAACCTGTTGCTGCGACATTTCATTCAAAGTGCTGTTATAAAGAAGTTCTTGAATTTTAAGGCGGAACCACATTTTCGTATCAATACGCATTCTCTTTAAAGCAGGATACAGACTCATTAAATAATGATAATCATCATCCTGTGGAGGAGAATTAAAGCCATCGGATTTCAACAAGGTAATCTTCTCCTGTTCCAATGCAAGGAATCGATCAACGTCAAATTCTTGCTTACGCTTATTATTTCGTTTTTGTTTGAAAGTTGTTGGACGCTGTGGCTCATGTGCACCAGGACCAGAAAGGACATTCTGAGTTCGGTGCTCATTTGTCTCTTCCTGAGGGGTTGTTACAAGATTATTGTCCCCACCAGTATTTGTATTAGCAGTATTTTCATTTTTTGACAGATCTTGTTGATACTCCATATCATCCACCTGGGAGAACCCATCAGTTTCATTGTTCGTCTGGATTGAATCGCTAGCTGCCTGACTAACTTCCTCTTCCACTTCAATCAACGACAAATTGCCTGTAAGTTGCCTCGGCACCATTGTATCTCTCAGGAAAAGTAAATTATTGAAATGACACCACGATGAAGTAAATGATGAAGGGGCACTATCACCGGATTTGGGTTTTGGAATTTTTTTAAGTTCTGTTCTAAACACATCTCTTAACGACTTCCATCTTTTTTTTGCTTCCGTAGCTGAAACAATAAAAAATGTGTCACAAGGAAACAGAATAAAATAATTATACCTGCATTAATACCTAAGCAAAATACTTATCAACTTCAGAGTTTTTCATTTTATTATAGATTATGATATTTTGAACTATTTTTTGTAGGTTTCTGGCTACTGGAACATCTTACAGAAGTTTAGCCTTTACTTTTCGTCTTGGGGTATCAACAGTTGCAGGTATAGTACAAACTGTTTGTATTGCTATTTGGCAAGTGTTCGTAACAACGCACATGCCGCAACCCACAGAAGAAATGTTGCTGAATTCCGCTGAAGAGTATTGGAATAAATGGAATCTGCCCCACTGCGTAGGTGCTATTGATGGCAAACACGTAAGAATAAAATGCCCCAAACATTCCGGTTCGATGTACTATAATTATAAGAACTTTTTTTCTATTGTCTTACAAGCTGTTGCCGATGCTAATTGTAAGTTTTTAACTATTGAAGTTGGAGCTTACGGCAAACAAAGTGACGGTGGAATTTTCAACTCATCACAAACTTATTCTTTACTGAGAACAAAAAAATTTAATTTACCAGAAGCAACATTTCTACCCGATTCGGATATTGAGTTTCCATTTTACATTGTTGGGGATGAAGCCTATCCCTTAACGGATTATTTAATGCGGCCATATCCTCGAAGGCAACTTACATCAGAAAATGAAAATTTCAATTATCGATTATCTAGAGCGAGGAGGTGCGTCGAGTGTGCTTTTGGAATTCTTGTCGCCAAATGGAGGATATTAACAAAATCTATTGAAACAACACCTTCCTCGGCTGAGAATATAGTCAAATGTGTCTGTTTACTTCACAATATAATAATTGATTTAGAACGTAATAATGACCCAGTTAACATTGACCCAACATTCATCAATACAGATCAAGCACTCAGTCGAACAAATAATAGAGCATCAAGGTCTGCATATACATTTAGAGATATTTTAAAAACGTACCTACTTAATAGACCTTTATAAAATCAAAAATATTAATAAAAACGTTACTTACTTGTTACATTTAGTTCTTTTGCTACCTCTTCCCATAGATTGCTAACTTTGTACCTATTATGATAGTCCTTATTTCTCTGCTCCCACAACGGATTGCGCATTTGCACTAAATTTATTAATTTCTCCACGTCCATTTGTCTTGCTATTTGAGCGATTACTGACGATGAAAACAAACACGCTTGAATTTTAAACCATCGCTCGAAGTAGCGTCGCAATGCATAGGCTCGCATCGCCTCGAGTAGCTCGCTTTATAAACACGCTCATGCGTATTTACAGGTTTTATTTCATCGCATCGCATAGCAACGCATCGCCCATCGCGCCATAGCTGCCTGTCTGAACGTACACTAATGCGAAGGTTGAGCTTGTTTTTTATTAATTAATTTATCCCAACGTGGATCTGTTTTTGCGACACAGAGAATTAAATCGTTTTCCAAATTTAAGCGATTTCTGTGCTTACTTTTTATCTGTGCCATCGATGAAAATGTCAACTCGCATAAGTACAAGGTGGCAAATGGAATCAAACACTTCAAAGCCTCAGTTGTCAATTCCGGGTATTCTGTTTTTCTCATTAACCAAAAGTTATCCAAATTAGAAGACTTAAATTCCAGGTGTAACATCCCATCCGCAGATATTTCTAACAGATTCTCTTTGAGCTTATTTGGTAAATTAGCCTCATTTATAGCTGCATTTAAAAATGGATTTAAGATCCACTTCTGCCCAATGTTCGCCGATATCTCTTGCTCTGAGAAGTAATGACACAATTCTTCTTTCAAGTTGTCCAACACCATTTTCATACCAGGTATGTAATCCTTGATGTTCACCTCACAACCGACTTCTTCAGTAAAAGATTGTGTCGACGAAAAAGCCTCAAAGTTATTTTGCTTCAAAGACGACGTCCACAAGTCAATTTTTTTGGTAAAGCCATGTATTTTGTCTTTTGCAGTGATGGCATTTTCATTTCGCCCTTGAAGACTTTTATTCAAGATATTTAATGATCAAATAAGTCAGAAAGAAAAGCTAATTTCAAAAGAAATTTCGGGTCGCATATGAATTCAGAGTATTCTGACTTGACCTGCTGTAAATATGTTAAAAGCTCAGCACGAAGTTCCATAACTCTGGCCAGTACTTTACCTTTTGACAACCACCTAACCTCTGTATGGTAAAGTAAATTTTGGTGGAGTGCCCCCATATCTTCACAAATGATCCGAAACAATCGTGTCTGCAACGCTTTTCCTTTAATAGAATTTACAATCTTTATAATAATATTTAGAACTTGGCTGTATTCCTGTGGGCAGGCTTTGGCCGCAAGAGCTTGGCGGTGGAGAAAGCAATGCACCCAACAAGCGTTTGGCATCTGTTCTTTCAGCCTAGCAATAAATCCACTCTTCGCACCAGTCATCGCTTTTGCTCCGTCGCTGCAAATAGCAATGCATTTTTTTGCCCAATCGATGTTCATATCTTGCGTAGCTTCAAGGAACATTTTATGCAAACACTGACCTGTAGTATTTGTGGGAAGGGCTCTGCAAAATAGTATTTCTTCTATTAATTTATCGCTGGATTCAAAACGCACAAAAGCAACAAACTGCGCACAACCCGCAATGTCCGTGGATTCGTCAAATTGCAAAGATACAAAAGTACTTTCCTTTATTTTTTCTATGACTTGATCACGAACGTCAGTGGCCATATCGCTTATCCTGCGTTGAACGGTATTGTCAGAGAGAGGTATACTTTTGAGTTTTTCAACCTCTTGTTTACCAAACATAATATCTGCTATATCTAACATAGCTGGTAAAATCAAATTTTCGGCAATAGTGTGAGGTTTTCCTGCTTTAGCCACACGAAAAGCTACTCGATAGCTAGCAAGCAACGCTTTCTCATTTAGGTTAGACATTTGTACTATACCAGTTTTTTGATGTTGAAGAGCTTGAAATTTTCTCTCAAAAAATTCCAAGGGCTTATTTTTTTCATTTGGATGTTTTGTGTTAAGGTGGCGTGTTAACTTCGATGGCTTCATGCTTTCTCTTGATAAAGTTTCAAAGCAAATAACGCACTGTGGTTTATTGTCAATCACAGTAAACCCGAATTTCAAATAATTGTCGTCATAAAGACGTTTTTTCTTTATTTTACTACCACTACTATCACCAGAAGTTGACGGTTTTGTTGATCTTTTCAGGATCTTATCCATTTTAAACTATGACAAATCACTACAACTGCGTAATTATTACAACAAGTTAAAAACAATGAATGATTGTCGACGAGAACTGAGTGAGTATCGCTTCGCTTCGTCCCGCACCCCTCCCCCGCATAGCTTGTTGTGTTCCGCTCGCTTGTTCACTCGTCGGGCGGCAGTCATCGGCATTGGTCGTACGTACCTACCGTATGGCTGGCGACGTATCCAATGTAAAATAATGTGTTTTTATATCCGATAGGTATGTGTTTATATCCGAATTCTAATCATGGAGACCATAAATACGTCTTATGGAATGAATATTGGTAATACTGTAAAATACACATACATGATAAAAAACCTAAGGTCAAGGGGGTCGCAAAATATTTTTTTATACCAGGGGGGTCGCATCATGAAAAAGGTTGAAAAACACTGACATAGACCATAAATAAATATTTTTTTTCTAATGGATCTCTCCAAAAATAAACATCTATTTACTATCTCTTCTTGTTTATTTTTAAGCTCTATTAATTTTTCAGAGTTTTCTGTCAGTTTATCAAGAATACTTTGATTGTCGTTCTTTATTTCTGACAAGATATTTTTATTTTCAGTTCCTTCTGATTTGATTACTTCCATAAGCTTGTTGAATAATTTGGAGTTACTGAGTTCATTAGAGTATCCCATCTCTATCGTTAGTCGTCGTTGATCACAATATTTTCAATGTTAATTAATTTATCGTAGAAATAAAATCGAGAAAAAAGTTGCAATAATTGGAACTGATATGAAATATTCTTCATTTTTAATAAGCAAATCACATTGATTAATTCAAAAATAATGTGTAGTGTTAATTCAAATGCATTTTATAATGCTTCATGTACTCATCAACTCACTTGCTAAGTTTGAAAATAACATAAGCCTTAGTTCACACAATGAACTACTTTTAAACGGAGCGCACACAGAACAGGTGTTGACTCTTCACTACACACGTTCACAGATTCGATTCAAAAAAATTGAGGGCCACTTTCGAGTGATTACCCAAGATGTTCACTAACCCTTCCTTTTCAGTAACTATTTTCACAAAATGTTTGATATCTTTTTGATCAACATTTTTTGCTCTAAGGCGCTTTATGAGGTCACTGTCTTGTGAAAATCTTTTTTGGTTGCTGCCTTGGCTTCTGCGAATAGAGAAATTAATTTGAGTTAACTGTGTTAACATTGTTTCGTACAAATCAAAAAAAGTTTTATCTATCAGCAATGTTTCTGTGGGCAGATGTATATTGAAAAAAAAACATGGAACACATCCATTTCTAGTTTGCTTATGATTATGACTAATATATTATATTATCTAGTTAAATTTGGATATTTTTATTAATGTAGCTCACACATATATGATCATAAACATTTACATATTTATTTCTTGAAACTACTCACCTTTAAAAAACGCTTGTACCTTTCTTCGAGAAATTCTTTTTTTTTTCACTTCTGGGAGGTGGAGCATACATATTTGCAGTATCTGTAGATAATTTAATCATTTACTAATATAGTACTATAAAACATGTTAATTAGTTTGTTTTTTTATGGAATTAAACAAATCAAATAATATAACAAAAGACACATACAGAAGATATTTTACTTGATACATACCATTATTTAATGATGGCTTGATGCTCTGCAAGATGTCCTCCTCACACACCCGGCTCGTGGATGGAATAGCTGTAACATAAAAAAATTATATGTTATTATTTCTTAGGTACATTGTATGACTGCCAAAATTATATCATAACGAGTTGCAAGAAACTCACCTATAATCAATTCCCTTGAATAGGTTTTGGTTGGAGTTGTCACCTTCCCAACTGGGGAATAAAACACAGATTCTTTCATCACATCTACAGAAACTTTGTATAAGTTAAATTATTTCAAACTTACGACATAAATACCTTTACTCTAATATAATAACGTTCAATAAATATATGTACGAAAAGATTCACTTACCAGGAAAAAACAGGGATGGCAAAGAAAACCTTCTCAATACCATGCTCCCGCCTTTTTCTACTCCCACAAAGCAGTCCTGGCCAATTTGACGAGGGCATATTCTCCAATTTTTTGTCCTGTTAAATCAAAAGAGGTTTCCACTTCTCTCCAGCCAAACCGAACGTTGTTCTTCATGGCTCGGAAGTTTAAAGCTGTATAAAAGAGTAACTACTTTAATATTTTGTCACTTTTCAGTTAATGAAACATGTTTTATATTATAAAAATAAAACTTGGTGCACCTTACAGTACAGTCCTTAACTATACATTTTGTTGCCATTGTCTATATATAAAGAAGTCCACACTAAACTAAACTAAATAACTAACACACCGACCTAAACAAAATATTATATATATACAAGAACTTGGAAAATTTACTACTAACGCACAAGATTGGCAAAATCGTCTACAACATAGACAATTTAGACACGTCTACAAACAAGTTTGTTAGGTTAAGTTAAACAGTGGAAGTGGGTGGAAGCAGGTGAAAGTACCTTTCAACGGCGTTACAGTTCTCATCATGTTCTTATTAAATCCGCAATTTTAGTATATTTTCCGACTCCCTAGGTGGCAGTACCCTCGCTCGTTCAGCTATTCCCTAGCCCGTTGCCGGCCAGGCATATGCTAGTAGTCGGCCGCCAGCGATTTACTTCAGATCAGTACTTACTACAAAATTTTATCGTAAGAATTTGAATCAAACACGTTCATGTTCAATGACACGTTCTTTGTAAAAATGAGACAAGTTGTTATAATGCCTACCTAATAGCTAAAATTGAAAAAAATATGATCCTAAACATACAATAAACTTTAAAAACACAAAAAACATAAAATCCTGGTATAATGATGAAAAACACTGAGAACTATTTTCTCATTCATAACAAAAATCGCAATGAAATTCTTGATCAGTCACAGAATCGTACGTAGCTAATTTAGTACAATTTAGGTGAAACAATAAAAATAATCACAAATTTAATCTATATTTATAGAATAAAAGTCATTAGCAAATAGTATGCAAATAAACATTTTTTTTCTATTCTGTTATTATTTAACGTTGGTCTATTTCTGCGAGTGAGGCTAATCACCGACGCCGGGAGCACACTATCCCTAACCGGAAATTTTGGCTAGCCCACCAGTGTTCCAACCAGTGGTAGCGTTCTTTAACGAGCCTAACATCCATGGACATGGGACCTCGGTTTTACGTCTCCTCCGAAAGACGGCATATCTACATTATACCTCGTGCTCATTGTTATAATTTAAGAAAACATATTTGTATTCTGTGTAAATATTAATTTATTAAAATCGCAGAGCGCTTTCGGCTATTAAGCCATCTTCAGTGCTTACCTGCAAGTAAGTAAAAAAGTTGGAAAATATAAAAGAAGTAGATAAAGAATTACTTACTCGTCAGGTAATTTATACAAGAAACTTTGACAACACATTGACGTCATAAATTAAAAAATATAGGATAACATCAAAATTAAAATGATCCCCTGTTTAGGGTGTATTATATCTAGATATTAAACATTATTAAAAATTTTGTTAAAATTATTTTAGACTGAACTACGAACACGTGTTCGTCTAACGGATGTTGAAGTGACACTCCTTCAATTTTAAAAATTAGCATATAACAAATGACATTGAACATAGAACTCAATCATTCTAACAAGAGTTTAAAAATGACATTGTACAAATTTTTTCAAATGTCCCAAAACAGATATGTAAATTTCCTAAATAGAATTATAAATAAATAATTTGATATTAAGGTCTAATGAGAACCTATCAAGTTATAAAATACTGAAAAAGATTAAGGGTCTAATGAGAACCCATTACTAAATCTAATTCAAAATAGAAAATTCACATATATGTCAAGAGAGATCCAAAAGTAAACAAATTAGTTTAAACACTTAAAATGTTAATGCAAATAATAATGAAAGCAATTATCTGACAATGATTCCAAACAACAAAATTAAATAAACATTGTAGTCCAGTAGTCACCAATAACAAAACACATCTAATAAGGGAAAACAAATTTGATTAAAGTCTAATGAGAACTCAATATTCAAATCTAATTCCAAAAACGAATAAGATTAAGGGTCTAATGAGAACCCCTTTCCAAATCTAATTCAAACTAGATAATCAATTAATAGTCAAAGGAAACTCCAAATACAATAACCATTCGAATAATGAAGTATGTAAAAACAAATTACATGAGTTATTAAAATCTATTTAAATCTACAGAAAATAATAGTCAATTATATATCAAGTAATATCTCAAAAACCAATGTGAGTGATTTCCAATTAGAAAGATCTGATTTAGAGTCTAATGAGAACCCATTACTCAAATCCACTACTAATAAGAAAAAGATTAAGGGTTTAATGAGAACCCATTACTAAATCTAATTCTAAAAACAACTACAACAAAAGTTCAGAAATATTTAAAATAAACAAATGGAATATATGGTATCAGTTTGATGATGTTATGGATAAATATGAATATCATCATAGAGAGAGGATTAGAATGTTAAAAACAAATTACATAATTTATTGAAAAAAATTTATATATATTTTAATCTGAAGAAACTAATGGTCAAATTATACTTTAACACATTGACGGACACCTACTTACATTCTTCTGACCAAAACAACGCATTGGAAAATATACTGTATTGTAGAATATGTACAACTATTATTTTCAGAGGTGATTAATCGGCTTATTATCGATGATATAAGCCAAATAAAACAATGACGGTAGGAACCGTCTCTGTCCCACCAGGCAGAAAAATTATGTCTGATGGGACAAGACGGCTACAACCGGTCGACGTAATTTCACATGAAATAGTTTTATTATGAATTCAGAACATTATAAAATAACTATTGAACAGAAGAAATCAGTTGTTTTCTTTATGCCACCTTTCAAAACACGGTCCAGCGCAAAGGGGTGGAGTGTCTTGGCATGTCTTACATCTCCAATGGGTTTCTGTCCTCTTTTTCTCTTTTGAACACTGTTTACATCGTAGGTAATAAAACTTTCTACTATAGTTGTCTGGCCTTGGTATAAGTTCTTGAAAGTGTTGGGATGGTGCACGAGTAGCAGATTGAGGTCTTGGACCAGTAGGTTGGTGTATTGGATTCAACTTGACAAGAAAGCGGCCATCCTTCAGGTTGTTATCAATACTTAACAGCGATCTAATAAGAGCTTCTCTGTATTGTATATATCTCTTTATTTTTGTGTTTTGTGTCACTTTTCTGTACAAGAAATAGGAATTCCAAACTGTTATATCCAATAAGTGAAAAATAACTTTTTTATACCAGTAAATTGTTTTTCTAGGACACGAATAATAGGATATCATTTGGTCGGAGCGATCGATCCCAGACATAAATTTATTATATTCAATAATTTCCACTGGTTTTCTACGTATTTGATTGTAACGATTTCTGGCCTCAGCTAAAGTAGGATGATGAGCAGTTGTTAAGCAAAGAACATCTCTCTTGTCCTTCCACTTCGAAACGTAAATCTTTCCTTGACGTTTCCAGATGTGGTCTCCTTTTCGAAGACGTTTATTCACAACAACTTTTGGGTTTCCTCGTCTATTAGAGCGAAGGGTACCTGTTACATGTGTCTGATTCTGCAACAATCTATTGGCAAGTGTGATACTGTTATAGTAATTATCCATGAATAGGTGGTATCCCTTATTTACATATGGTTGCATTAGTTTCATAACAACACGTTCCAAAATTGTCATATTATTATCTGGCCCGTTTTCTCCCTGACCTTTATAAATATCTAGATTCAACACATATCCGTCATAAGAACAAAGTTCATAGAATTTGATCCCGTACTTTGTTTTTTTATTCTTCATGTAGGTTCGGAATGAAAGCCGTCCACGGAATAGTAGTAAAGACTCATCCAGAGATAACTCTTTAGCTGGAGTATAAGCGTCTTGAAAATTTCTAAGACATATATTCAGTAAGCTTCTAATCTTTTTAAGTCGATCATTGGCGTCAGGATTTTCGGCTCCACCGTGCACAGAAAAACACCGTAACAATTGTTCAAAACGCCTTCAGGTCATCATCGAGGAAAATATTGGATGGTAATTCAACGGGTCCAAACTAAAAAGTTTTCTAATATTCTGGACTTTGATCTGACCCTGCAATAAACATAGACCAATAAACTTCTGCATTTCATCCCGAGTTGTCTCTTTGAAAGAGGAACTTCTTGAATTTCTGGTTTTAGGGCGTGCTTGGCTAGTTAGGGACTTTCCATAATTATTTGTGGAATTCACCAATAACTCCATTATATCGTTATTCCATAGTTGATTGAATATTTCATATGGCGACGAATTCAAATCACCATATAACTTGACTCCTATTTGTGTATGATCAAATAGGAAGTCGTTTATACTTGCAGTATCACTGTTCAATGCATCAGTTTCATCAGTTTGTTAATTGTCTCGTTCTTCATCAACTACGTCTGCGTCTGAATCCAGTACTACAGAAACATTTTCTTCGGAGTCTGATTCTTGACTAACTTGCGCAGAAACGTTATCTCGCAAATTAGGAATTTCTCGAACCTGAAAGCCCGTATCAAAAAATAAACTCAAAAAAAAATTTTCCTGAAACTCACCTCTGGTTCAATATTACTGTCAGAAGAATCTATTTCATCTTCTTGAGGGCGATAGGAGTTATCTGCTTCCGAATCAGACGACATATTATTATAGTGGTCACACTCATCACTGTCTATTTCTTCAAAAAGTTGCATTAAACGTTTTTCTTCATTTGAATCCATTGCAAATTCCAACAAAAAATACTTTGGACATTTATCACTTCTTTTACTCTCAAATATCTATTCAAACGAAACCAACCTCAAGATAACTACACGTTTCGCAGTCGTTCTATAGTTTCTTTTATTCATACATAAACAATGCACACGACACCACACCGCCGTTTATAAACCCAACTGCATTACTTGGTGTAAGATGCCTAATTCATATGCAATCAACATTACGTTTATGTTTCGTGGGACACTAAAAGTGTCTTTAACGAGTATTTACTAGGAAACATGCCTGCTTCAACCGGTCTGTCCTATAACACGAATTATTTTTTGACGGCTGCAGCAGGTCTGTCACAGCATACCTGACGGCTGTAGCAGGTCTGTCCGTCAATGTGTTAAAAAAATAGCCCAAAAACCAATGTGAGTTATTTTCAATGAGAAAGATCTGATTTAGATTCTAATGAGGACCCATTACTCAGATCAACTACTAGCCAGAAAAAGATTAAGGGTTTAATGAGAACCCATTCCTAAATCTAATTCAAAAACAACTATAACAAGAGTCCAGAAATATTTAAAATAAACTATTACTTTTTTAAACGTCTATGCAATGGAATATAAGATCTATTTAATTGTACTTGTTTATTCAAACAAAAACTATTGTCTTGTAATTCTTCATTAATTTGTAAATCTTCAAGAAAATCTAACCTATTGAAATTTTTTTAATTAACTTCTTTTAAAATTGTTGAATTGCGATTAGGACTAAAACTACGCTTATTGAATATTAAATGATGACCAAAAAATTGAAGGAGTGTCACTTCAACATCCGTTAGACGAACACACGTGTTCGTAGTTCAGTCTAAAATAATTTTAACAAAATTTTTGATAATGTTTAATATCTAGATATAATACACCCTAAACAGGGGATCATTTTAAATTTAATGTTATCCTAAGATCTTCTACTTTGTGACGTCAATGTGTTGTCAAAGTTTCTTGCATAAATTACCTGACGAGTAAGTAATTCTTTATCTACTTCTTTTATATTTTCCAACTTTTTTACTTACTTGCAGGTAAGCACTGAAGATGGCTTAATAGCCGAAAGCGCTCTGCGATTTTAATAAATTAATATTTACATAGAATACAAATATGTTTTCTTGACTTTCGAGTCATGTGTACTCAGCTATAAAGTATTCACCATTGTTATAATGTCTGTAAGCTGTGATATGCTAGTCCGCTGTAGGCTGTATGGGCCCTATACGATGGTTTTCCCTAGCATGGTCACCCATTCAAGTACTAAACATGTTCGACACTGCTTGACTGTAATTATCGCACTGCTATCAATTTTTATTCAAGAGCTTCTAATTCCTTGGGAATTATTCTTAGTACTATCTCAGTGAAGACCTCATCCAAGTAAAAACTTTCGAGACATGGTAACATATACTCTCTCAAAAAACTTTCATCTCTTAGAATAACTTCAACATGAAGATCTTCTTTATCGTTAACATAAATGATAAAAAAGCACATGTCTTTCCTCGCAATATTCAATTGCCCTTGCACCTAAATAAAAAACAAGTAGAAGTTCCTACCTAAATACATATCACTTCCCTCTATACATACTTGGTAAAAGTAATGATTGTTCTCATTCAATTGAACACATAGCGTTATAATTTTTTGTACTGCATCCATCAAGCTTATGCCAGCCTTGTGGACTTTATGAAGACACTTCACCTCAATGATTGCATTATTTCCAAGAAACCCTACACAAGATAACATTGTAACGGATTTGTATTAATAATATAATAATAATAATAATAATAATGTTTATTCAAAAATATTCTAAGTACAAATAAAAAATACAAATAAAATACAAATCTATCATATCTTACAAATAAACATGAAGAATCCCACTAAAACCGAGGTTGTGCGTGGGTGATCTGTTCATTTTTATATACATATATATACATATATAGATATATACACATACACATATACACACATTTATACATACACATGCCAATTAAATCTATAAAACAATTACAATATAGTACATTGAGAGTATTTCTTGAAGTGTATTCAAGAACATAAAATAAATAAGGAAGCATGAAACGAAAAAAATTATATATATAAAAAAATGTAGTGCTATGCTTCGGCTATGCGTTATAATTTGTAATTATGTTATGGACAATATCCCTATTTAGGTCAAGCATATACCTCTTGAAAATTCTCTTTATAAGGTTAACATTGTTTATTGTACGTATATACATCTTGTACACTTCAGGTAAGTAGTTGAATATTTTACTGCTAAGGTAGTTATATGTGTGCTGTCCAATGTCTCTTTTTGTTATAGTGACTTGTACGTTACCCTTAGATTTATTCCTGGTGTTATAATTATGTTCAAAATTGTTAAGGATATTTTTATTTTTGTAAATGAATAGTATAATGTTATACATCTATAATTGTCGTACATCAAGTACTAGTGAATCTTTGAATAAATAGTTGGACGGATAATTTCTTTTTTTGTAGTACATTATTTTGAGTATTTTCTTCTGCAATATATCCATTTTTTTAGGTGAGTATCAAGTGAACCACCCCAACTGAGGATGGCATATTGCAGTCGAGATTGTACTAAAGCATAGTATATGGTTTTAAGGTGGGTTGCGTCTAGAATAGATCTTAAATATTTGAATTTATATAACATATATCTGAGTGTTTTCGAGACATGACTAATATGTATATCCCATCGCAGATGGGGATCTATGATCACACCCAGATACTTGATATGGCTTGCTCTAGTGGTTTTCATGATTTTTCCATTCTTATCATTTGTAGATACACTCCATATATTGGCCTCAAACCTGCACTCAGGGTCACCAATTTTCTTATCCGATGACTGGCTTGTGCCACAGGAAATCATTAATAACCGTCAGAATACAGAGCAGACCTGAGATGGGTAGGAATTAGATTATAGCAATGATGTATCCTCTCACTGGCCACAGTCCAATGGGACAACCCAGGAAAGAAAGGCATTAGACCGCAGAAGACGAATAATACTCCCGGTGAAGAACATTGGTTCACATTTTGTACACATTGGTACAGGAAACTAGAGTGACGGTGTGCCGATTTTGATGGTAATTCAAAAATATAGAGTGAAATATACAAAAAGATTCAAATTCAACTCCTCATCTTTTTCCAAAACAATATATTATTGAGGTATATTTAGTCCCATCTCCATTTTTGTGTTAAAAAGTTCCGCCGCTAGTCTCAGTGAATCACCCCGGAAATTATTTCCAACATTGTCAACCACGAAACAACAAACAAAGTAGACTATTATTGATTACTTTAACTTGTTTCATTGTTCACTCAGTCTGCTTAAACTTTAAAGAGACTCCAAGATGCCTGAAAGTAGTTTAGTGACTTTCTCTTAAATGATAGCTTCAGTCCAATTTTGTTCACTTTATTCCATTTGTTTTGGATAGGAAGTTAAGCCCCAATGTTTTTAACGAAATGTTGGAAACAAAAATATTGAAAAACGTTGAAGTTTTATTTCATATCAAAAATAAAAAAAAATTAGTAACGTACAAAAGATATTTGTTTCCTTTATTTCAAAATTGGTTATAACTTCAATTAATCCTACACGCTTCACAGAGTTTTTATTCAACTCAAGGCTGGCTTGCTTCACAAACAATCAATGCAGGATTTGATATAAGTGACATTTCGTTGAATCAAACAGTAGGTGCTGGAATCTTGACAAGTTTCGCTCGGAAATTCAAATTGACAAACAAAGGAAAAAGACAACAAACGAAAAATAATTATAACATAATTGTGCGTGCCGACTATTATGAAGAGCGGTGAGACCTACAGCGTTGTCACTTGAAAGGTGCTGAGCACTGTTTATGCTACCACTACACCACACTTCACAATTCACACTATCTGATGAGCATTTTTTCATGCGGTTTACCTAATAAGGTAGTACCTAATTCGTGCAGCCCCTGTATATATGACACATGTGTCTTTTAACGACAGTTTCATGGCATGTCTGTATCAGTGCTACATGAAAGTGCCGAAGACGAGTGTACCTACTATTCATTGTCTGGCATTACGCAGTAATATTCGTATTTAATATTCTTTCCGCGCGGTGTTACCGCCTTGAAGGAAACTCGCAACATATTTCTTCTAATTCCGTTACTAAAACCGAATCTAAAACACGGCTTTGACATTCGCAAAACGTCACTTCAAACACTAGCGAAGGGTCACATCTCGTTTATCTTTTATTTCTTAAACGTCACATCAAGTGTATCTTTTGTAATTTATATTTAATATTTCGTGATAATTTTGTAGTTCTGTGTAATTTGATTTTTTTTCAATAACACGTGAGTCATTGCCTGTCATTTTGTGAATACGATCAAAATAATATAATTAGGCAATCCAGTGACCTGTGAAATAAAATTCAATATGGCGACACAGGGCAAATAAATTCGATTTAATACATCGTAGACCCTGGATTTTGGTATAGATAAGTGTTTATTTTGGAAAAAGGTGCTTTTATTTTGCTTTGGTGTCTCCATACTAGTAATGTACAATAAAAAGTTCAGTTTTGTAAAACTTTTAAGCTGGGTATATCAATTTAAGACCAACTTTTGGTTGCGTACCTATATAAGAACATTATTTTTTTGTTAGTGGTTTTTAGACTATCTAGAATTATTATTTAATATTTACGGGTTAAGCCCCGTTTCCATTACAACAAA
>CAJUYH010007315.1:17957-34000 GCA_910591685.1 Galerucella tenella | reverse complement strand
GTTCAATCATATTTTTAATATTGTTAATAATAAAAAGACCCATTTATTTATTATCACTACATAATCAGTACTTCAACATTTTTCATAGTTAAACGTGGCAATGTCGAATGGCTTCGACTGCATTCCTTTCAGGGTTTCAGATAAACTTGCCAAAGTATACACGCATTGCAATTTATATTCGCACGTTTTTATATTATGTTTACTATTGTGAAGATATGGGTTGGTTTGTATTTCACGTCAAATTCACATGTATTGAAGTGGCAAGTGCAATGAATGACTTTCGCCTCGTCAAATTAGTTGATACTAATTATATTTGAGGCATTTATTATATCAGCCTGCTAACAAAATGTCAATCACTTCAATTCGAGCGGTACTGGGCGATTAGTTAAGGGTAGTATTTTCTGTATGTTTTTGGTGGTGATTTTATGATTTTTCATCAGAGTGATGGTTAACTTCATTACTCTCGAGAACTCATGTTAACTCTAGTTTCATTCCATGGCTGAGTGGAAAAAGTTGATACAAATGTTTTGATAAATTACACATTGTTTTTTCCAAATATCACACATTCCGTTAAAAGAAATATCCACTAACAAACGTTATTATACTATACAAATTTCCCCTGTAAAGTCCGAAAAGAAGAATATTCTCTTCCCTTCATTTTTATGCAGGATAGTTTGTATAGACTGTCTACGAATTCCACGATTTCTTGCCAATACATGTTGAGATATTGAAAGGTTTTCGTGAACATCTGGAGTTTCATTTTCACCATATTTATTTTTCGGCTTACCATACCTTGGAATATCCTTCACACTGCCAGTTTCAAAGATCCCTTGGTACGAGCCTTTTCAACAACGCTGTATATTTTATCCTTTTCTCCTTTATAACTTCAAGTGCAAAACATTGTGATGGACTATTTTTTGAATTAAATTAGTCCAAATAGTGGTTGTTCAAGTATGTATTAACGCCCCAAAGACTGTATCAGATAGTTCAGAGATGCTTGAGTTTTGTAATTTTATCAAGTCAAATCAAGAATTTGTTGTAAATGAAATGTGAAAAGGGGGTGTTACTCGGAAATTTACTCCGTACCTACTCATCACATTTCGGTGGGCTGTGGAAGTCGTGTATACACTGTACTAAACATCACTAGAACGGATGATAACAACAAATAAAATTCTTTTAGTTACGTCACCCAAATAAAATAAAATAAAATAAAATCGCTGTACGCTTAAACGAAAATTGCTTCGCTTAAGACAAACATGCCAGAATAGAGCTTTTTGGATGTTAAGTAATGATTTAGCGGAAAATTCTTGTGGCCAGAACATAATAAATCATGGTTTTTTTTTCAATAGAACTGGTGTAGGTGTTATCTCAGATTGCTGGAAACCTTATAATGCAACCCGTTTTCAAAAGTACATAATATGACAAGATGAAACTGACTGATGGCTACAATGGTCCACAATGCTATGTGAAAAAAAGAAGAGAAATGGAAGAAGAAAGAAAGGAGAGACCTAAAATGGAAATTCGAGTGAGTATTTTGTAATAAGTGAATATTATAAGTGTTGAGTAAAGGAAAACTAATAAATTAAACTCACCGTGAATGTCGTGTGGTCTTAAAGTGGCTTCGCTTATGGGCATGGGAATAGGATCTTCAAATAATCTTAAGCTTAATATTCATTTTCACAGAGTGGTGAAGTTCCAACAGGATCACTAACTCAATTATATTCAAAAATTAGTGAAATTGCTCAACCATGTGGTCTTCCAAGAACATCACAAAAAAAATTCTCCTGTCCGCGTTTTCTCAGATAAAAAGGTTTGTTATTTTCATTTAATTATTTATTATCAAAGTACTCGGATGACGGAAATTGGAGAAAGGAGAATTTGAATTAATAATGCAGGTTACTGATCTTCAATCAGCAGATGTATGAAAGTGGGATGTTAGGATTAATGATCTATAATTACTTCAGGAGGATCTATTTCCAAGATTGACAGATATTATGAAATTGTTATCTACTCAATTTAATACAACATATGAACAAAATAACCTTCAATCTCTTCACATTTTTCATTATTAACTTATAACTTATAAATATTCCATTTTTTCCTTTATCTCATGCAGTTTCAAAGTATAACTGATAAATACTCATTTATTCTTTTCAGGTGCCCCCCAGGGAGATGCTTGAGAAAAGTGAGAGGAAGAGAAGACCTTGCATTGTATAAATACTACTAAAAGTAATCCCTATCTGTTCTCAGTAAATTAAGTTGGTAGTTACAGAATTTATTTATTGATGCTTGAAGGAGGGGTACAAATAATTATTTGTCCTACAACTAGTTCCAGGAAGTGGATTGTTTTGTTTTGGGTAAGCGTTCTACTCTATGGATTGTTATTTTCAAATTTAAAAGGCGATATAATAGTATAATACTATTAACTTGACATCTTTTGATAACACGCTTCACTTGAATATGAGAGTTGTCACAGGAAATTGTGATTAGGCAAGGAAATATCCTATCATTTATTAAAAAAGCATCATTTGAATAAGTTAATTTTGGAAAATAGACACATATTATCATTGCATTATAGTTTTGTTGGCCTCTCGGAAAGCCTTCCATAGTATTTTCTGATAACGGAAAAAGTTTGTAGTACTACTCTGCTGCGTGAATTTGGTAATTTCACCAAGGGTTCAGACTTTATTATTTCCTCGAATTCAGCGAGTGCGTGGCAACAACGTATTTTCAGCGAGAGTAACGGAAACCACCGCCGCCAGGACAGAGAGACTATAGCACGGAATACTTTAACGATTGTTATAGTATTCCGTGACTATAGACTCGAGTCGAGCTTTAACCTCCATCGAGGATAACGCAAATTTATATTACAGTTCACTATTTACCATCAACTATTCACTACTAACTATTTAATATTTGTATGCCTCAGTTTAATGTAAAATGAAGTAGTGCAAGTTATACTCGGTGAATTAGTTGATATACAATCCACGACCACGCAACATCAAGTGAAATTAAGAATTTGTTGTGAATAAAATTTCGAAGGATGGTGTAACTTGGAAATATATGCCTCCGTACTCATCACATTTTGGTGGGCTGTGGGAGGTGGGTGTACGCTGTACTAAACATTACTTAAAATAGGTAATCGGTAGAACGCCATCAACATTTGAATGCTTGTATACACTTTTGGTGCATATCGAGGATGTGCTCAATTCAAGACCCTCTGCTTCTCATCTTCTAAGCCCAAATTCCTTTCACTTCACTCCTTTCACTTCACACCAGCCCAGTTCTTAGTAGAACCCCCAAATCCAGAACCAGAATAGGACGTTAGTACAATTCCTGTGAATCGCCTCTCCGTATTTCAACACATACAGCAAATGAAGTTTCATTTTTGGAAGAAATGGAGCATAGGTCGTTTCGGAATTCCAGAAGAGTGTGAAATGGGAAGCTAACCAAAGCTCACTGAAGAAAAATGCTTTTGTTATTGCCGCCCAGTCAATGGAAAATTCATCGTGGAAAAGATTACATATCTTAAATGGTAATTATTTGGACTGATTTTGTGGTGATAAAACGCGGTTTCCAAAAGCTATTCCCTCCCATTACAGTTAGAATGAACAGGAAACTTGGTTATTGAGTGTTGTTTTAGGTTGATGCCTGGTAACTTCAAGCTAGGAGGTATGTTAACGCCTTGAAGACTTTTGCGGCTGTGCGGTGTCAGGATGGTGGTGCGATTGTGTTATCTGATGGACCCGGTTGGTTGCGCTGGGACCATCGCGCGACATCTGTTTATTTTTTGTTTTGTTCAGGGCGAGTTGTACCAAACACTTGAACTCGGTTTAATGAAAACTGATGTTTAGACTGTATGTATTTATTTTCAACAATTACATCAGTCTAAACATCAGTTATCATTAAACCGAGTTCAGGTGTTTGGTACAACTCGCCCTTAGGGGTGATATTAAATTTTACAGTATTCAGGACACAAAATGAATAAAATATCGTTGAGTGAATTTCAATAGACGAAAAAAAATTCCACTGGCTTTCATCACTTCTTCAGTTGAAAAAAAAGAAGCATTCATCCAATTACATGTAAATTTTCACAAATAGTTCAATCCCTAGAACTTTTCATCGATTTCCATGGTCAATGATATGCTTCAACAGTTAGGCAACTAAAGAGGACCTCTATTCGATGAATTGTATTTTATACAATGCGCAGCTTACACATACAAAACTTTTCACTTTTGTGTCTCAAAACACTCAGTAACATTTTTGCTTGGTAAAAATATCAGTTTGAAAAATTGCTGATTCATCTAGTTGAAGATATCCGATTGCCTGGAGCAATACCGGAATTTTGAAGGAAAACTCAAACAACCCCACTCACTGGAGCATGGCAGGGACAGGTGTCGGCTATGTAATTAGAAAAATTCTTCCCCCAGTTGTAGAAATAATATTTTTAGTGCTGTTCGAATTCAAGGATAAACAGTGTGGAATAACTGATGAATGAAAACGCTAGACCGACTCACGCTTCATCCTCAGGGGATGCGGGAATACGACTCTCTGGATCACAAGTATATACTCAAGTAAATAGTAGTCCATATTATTTGATGTTTGAGGTCCTCTCACTATGCTAACATTTTCCAAACTCTGATTGTGTCTATACGTCGCTTAAATACTGATTTAATTGAATGTAAATACAGTCCGAATCATTTGAAGTTTCCTTCCATGCAATTTCTGTGTTTGTAGTGTCCAAAGAAATTGATGTATTAGAGTTTTAATTCTATAATTGAGAAATCAGTATGTCTTATAGCATATCAAGTGTTTTGAATGGAACATATATTATAAGTAACAAATTATGCTCATAATTTATTATTATGGACGACACAGTAAGTTATCTTTATCCAAGAATATACTATTTTTCAATGTTCCAATCTTTTTTTGTTTATTGGGAACATTTATTGAACGCTTTCTACATTAAATGTTGAAATCTCCCTAATTTTATATCACCGCCTCTAGTTTATTATACTTTGTTGTATCAATGAATTCCACCGTACTTAAACTGAGTATTTCACGTTTTCATGTAAGTGAGAAATCAAATAATCGAGGCTGTAAGTTTGCCACGTCATTCAAAAAGGCCGAGAAAAAGCTTTGATTCACTCCAATATCTCATATTCCACTCGAAAGTACTTCCAACAATTCAATCCACTGCATTCCAATTGCCAATATTCCAAATGAAAAGATTATTAGACGTCAATGTTCTGATGAAATATCATACCAGGTTTTTGTTTTCACAGTGAAGTCTGTGAGTTATAATCAAGCTCGTAGTGCTTTAAGTTCAACCAGACACTGAAATACCATATCAAGATAGAGTTAAGCGAAGGTCATCACACTGGGCATACATTGATTATCAAAATGCGTTTGAGAGCCTACCTCACACACACTCAATTGAATCCAATATTTTCATAGTTTTTGGGGATACTGATGGAGAACTGAAACACCTTACTCAGCATCCGCACAAACACAAATAACATCACCTCACAGCCGATTACAATCAGACGTGGAATATTCCAAGGCGACTCATCAAGTGCTTTTTGGTTCTGCCTAGCTATCAATTCACTATTCGAGAGGCTAAACGATACAAACTACGGATACAACAACACCAAAATCAATATAACAGAAACACTTGGAGCAGATAAAGTATGATAGTTAGAAAAGATAAATGTGAAAAAAACAGCATGGTAAGAGGGAAGCAAGCAAAACAATATGATCACCCAATGGAAAACAATTACATGGGAGCAATGGAAAGAATAAAGGATACAGACAGAAAGTAGGCATTGAAATTGCAAATATCGAAGTCGAACTTGACTTTGAACAACCGGAATACAAACAGAGCTAATACATTTACTGAAGACAGAGCTAACAGCAAGAGACAAAAAAAAGTTACAAATACTGAAATATTCATTTGGAAAAGTGAAATGGAGCAACACAGATCCAGAAGCACTAGAATACGACACATCCACTCAGCAATACAAAGATTCATTTAAATAAAAAAATTGGGACGTGAAGGATTTGTAGATATTAAAAATCATCACTTTGAATATATGAATAACCTTACGAAATATTTCATCCTGAAAGCAGAAACCATCGACTCACACAAAGCAATGAGAGACATACATAAATACAGCAGCCAGTATATCTGCAAGATATAACCAACCAATTGTAATTGAAAGAGATAATATCACTTATAGATCAATACCAGGTATTATCTTTAGTGAAGGAAATGTTAGGACTGCGATAATATTTACCTTCCCACATCTAACTACAAACCTTAATTCCATATTGGCAAAAAACCACCTAAACTTTGTCAATTATCATTTGAAATTCAATATTAATCTCATTCATTTATTTCTCCAATTATAATGTTCCCTGTTTGGGTTTTACTCACATTATGTTTTAGATTCATATGAAATTTGGCATGAGATTAATAGGTTAGGTTAGGTTTGTGGTAAGTGGGTCTATAAGGCCCGCCACTGCGACTGGCAAGAGTCTATTGTGGCTCACACCTATTCAAATATCACCAAATTCAGCTTCCTAACAAAGCCAATAAGTTCATTTGGTGCATGATATCTCAGGTCCGAGGGCTGCCAAACATCAGATACCTGAGTCGATCCGCGGTGGGGCAGGCACAAATTATATGCCCTGCTGTTCCATTATCTTCCAGACATAGACGGCAAGTCGGATCTTCCAACAGACCAAGTTCCAGCATTATGATGATCCAGATGACAGTGGCCTGTTATAAGGCCTGTTAGACAACGTAGGTCATACCTGCTGTAGTCTAACATTTGTTTGGAGGCATTCTTCGAAGGATGTATAAAAGCCTTTGAATGAACCAATCCTGGTACATTATGCAAGGAGTCTAAAGCTCTTCCTGCTGTCAAAGTATTTAGTCTTTGTTTGGAAAAACTTATTGAGATGCCAATAGTAGATTCTGGTCCGATCCAAACACGTGTGGCTCCCTCCCTTGCAAGAGAGTCTGCCTTCTCGTTTCCTTCCATGCCAGAATGGCTGGGGATCCAGACCAGCAATACTTTATTGAGTTCTCCTATGGATGAGAGTCTTTTTTGTCTTAAACCAATTGACAACACAAAGCACAATGTAGAACGTCCAGTCCAGATGCATTCGGAGGGGCGGTATTGGATCATTGGCAAATGGACAATAGACAGTCTGTCGACAACTATCTGTCATCTGATAAATCATTATCCAGTGTTTTTCTGGTTAGGTTAGATTTGATACATAATTGTCAATACTGAAGCGAGATTAATACTTAATTATGTATAAATTCACACAAAAACACAGGATGGGTTGGCATTTTAGGTCCATTATGTATTGATGGAAATCTCAATGGAATATCATATTTGAATTCATCAGCCATTGTAAACGTTATTGTTCAAATTATCACTGACTCATCACAACATGATAATAAACTTCAAGGACACCAACCTGACGTTCCTACAATATATGACACCCCCACATTATAATATCAAAGTGAGACAGTTATTCAACCATGAAAAAATTACAATGTGCGTGAAGGATTAAATTACCTTTCACATGATGTGTCACTTGACTACACTTGCAATTAAAAAAAATCAGTTGATGCGGGGCTGCATTTTTTTGAATAAGTGATATTATCACACAAAATGCTGCACAGTAAAAATATAAATTTTCATATTGGAAATAATTTTACTATGAATAATTGTCTGTAATCACAATAAACAATTATTCTGTATGTAAAGCACATTATATAATAAAATATATCTAAAATCACAAGTCAATACTTTGTCGAGGCTTACCTATAAGATGGTAAGGAATATTGCATCATTGGCAATTTTGTGATTCTATTGAATAATTTCACTGAACATTTCAATAAAAATTAACCATTCATTATAATTTTCTCAGAATAGTTTTACCAGAGATGAGAAGATGAATAATTTCTAATCTTTGGCGTTACTCCAAATCCGGATATTTCATATAAACAGTGAACTATTTTAGGAGAATTCAATAGTGGATAAAAACTTTATTCCTAGCTCATACAAGTAGATGTAACCAATATTGATTGATTATGTGTTTGCTTACACACAGTATTTGAGGCACTGAGATTATATTTTTCAATGCCTTGACCAGCCGGTCTACGGAAAAGGGTCAAGTTGTCTTCCGTTATTGATAGGTAGATATTGAATCTAAATATTGAAAAAATAACAAATTACATTATTATGATACTATTGTATTTAAGTATTGCTATTTTGTTAACAGGGAGTGTTCCTCTCCCTCACAACTAATTATTAAAAAAAGTCTACCTCAATTGAATGGCAGAGACCGGTTCAGGAGACAACTCGACCCCAACCAGATACGATTTCCAACCACTATATAACATTGAATGTAAATTCAGACTGCTGACATTTATGAAAATAGATGTTGATCAATCAGTTAGAATTAGTATATACCCAACTACTGAACGAATAAAATATTATGAGCATTGTGTTTTATTGGTAAAATATTGGATTATGTTTTCTTGCTGCAGTTCTGAGTGATGTCATCATGCCTATTGTCATCTGACAACGGCCACTTTCATTTTGACAACGCCAACGCCGAACTTTCCCTGACAGTACCGAACAAACCCATTTTCAGCGATCGACTTACTTCTTTCATTTCCTACATTCTATATCTTTTCGGCCCAATTATTGAATTGCTGTGGTCAACACTGCCCCATAATACCTTCAAGCACACCTTCCAAGATACATTTAAGAACACCTACAACCATAGATTAATGACCCATTCATAGAGTTCCATCCTTCCAGTTAGGAAATATATTTAAAGTACAGGCCAAATCATTTTCTGCTTATCACCTGGCAAAATAAATTGAAAATATAAAAAATTTTTTCAATAAAATTTTTATTTACTCAGCCATGAAACCTGTCCGGGTAAACATTTTTCAGTATTATTATCAAATAATTCTAGAATGTTTCTTCACGTCAGCTGTTTTTTATTATTTAAATTCTTCCTTTTCCGTCCGTGACTAGGAGGTAGTCGCACCCTAAAGTTTAAATTATCTTTTAGCATTAAGTGGAAAGAGAATATTTTAGTTCCAATTCTCTTGGAGTCGGAGTTGATAACTTGACTAATTTACAGAGTTTCAAGTATAGAACGCCTCAATAATTTCGGAAACATATAGTACGATTGAATAGCTAGTATATCACCCTGTCTAGTTTTTGCCTTCTCTTCAAAAAATACTGAATATTTCCCTACACCTTAGGCTTAACTTAGACGGACCACAGCGACGCGTCACGACAACTTTATAATTGTGGTTGTTAGTCGGCGGAGGTCGTGGTTATATTGAAAGTGCAATATAATTGGAGCATTACTCAGACGAACGACTTCTTGTAGTTGATCTCAGCGACGGTCGCTAACTGCGGACTGTATCACCCACAAAATTGTCGTTGTTGGTGGTTCAATGCAAAACACATGGACGACAGACCGCCTTCGCAATGCGACAACTGGCCACTCCTTGTTTCTCCATACAACTTCATAAATGTGGTTGTGGCTAAACTCAGACGGACCACAGCGATGAGACTAGTTTGTGTTTTTGTTGCCGTTATCTGTCGTTGAAGACGACTTCAATTAACGACAATGCTGTTCGGAAGTGTTCATCAGTTTCAGTATGGAGAAACGAGGAGTGGCCAGTTGTCGCATTGCGAAGGCGGTCTGTCGTCCATGTGTTTTGCAATGAACCACCAGCAACGACATACCATCCATAGGTAGCGACCGTCGCTGAGTTTAACGTCTGAGTACTGCTCCAATTCTTTTGCATTTCTAATTTAACCACGACCTCCGCCCATTAACAACAACAATTATGAAGTTGTCGTGACGAGTCGCTGTGGTTCATCTGAGTTCAGCCTTAATGTTGACATTATAGATTCAGATATCTTCCATTGAATAAACTCGTTCAATTTCAATAATTTATATTCCGATAGAAATAAAGTCTTCTGTTAGTTAGTTAGCAAAACAATTACAGCAACTTTGAATATTTACTTTAAGTTGGAGATCTGTGTTCATTTAAGTACCTGGTGAAAAAATAGGGAGTTTTATAAAACATACAGTAAGAGCGATTACAGCTTAAAACGTCGTCCGTTCACTTCAAAACAATAAGCCATGCGATGTTTTAAACTTTGCAATATCCCTGACTGCTCAATCAATACTTCTCATTTTTATAGTAATCCTATATCTTAATTCCCAAATATTGACAGCTTTTGCTTTATAACCTCACTTCTATCCTGAAACAAAGATTTGTCTTCAGTTGCTGTAGGTTTTCTGCACCAGTCTCCTATTAGGATATAAATAATATCAAATATTATTGGAATAATTCGAGTTTATTCAATTATAGCCATAAATGTATTATTTCAACTTCGGGAAAGATAATTTAAATGTAGCTATAGATACAAAATTATTACATTAAGGTATAGGGAACATCACATGAAGTGTTTCCTATGGATTTCAGATGGCGGAAAATCTACAGGATGATCCATTCGATTCCGGAAATTTTGGCAACAATGTTAATACCAATGGCCATATCACAAGATCCTTGCACACCAAATTCTATGAAATTCCGTTAATCCGTTTTTCAGTACCTAAGCTGATGCGATTCGTGCTTAAAACTCACTCTGTGTAGTTTATGTCGAAATTAAGAAATATAATATAACTGAACCCGTAGAGACTGAACGGAAGGATCAGCTTTTACATTCAAAAAAATCATAAAATTCTGCACATAAGAAGTAGGGTACCTGCCGTTTACTAGGATACTAGGAATGGGAATTGCTAGTTTGAGTACTTACTCCACTAATTTAAGAAACATGATACTATTTGTGGTGGAAGAATACGTTTTTTGTAGTAAATAATGTTAATCAATGCAAAGATATTTAGAAAGTAGCCAATTTACATGAAGTAAGGTATTTTTTTCACCATTTTGTAACTGTTTTAGGATCTTCTTTTTTTACTTTGATAAATGATTGGAAAAACATGTAGGGGAAGCAGAATATTTAGACATTTGAAGGAATTGAAAAGGTAACACTTGCTTGATTACTTGAGAAAGTAAATTCTGTGAATTTCACTGAACCTTTTTTTCATCACGTATTTGCGTGTCCAGATTTCAATCCATTTCTTTCTCCTGTTAATTGGAAAATGACAAAAATTTTCCACTGCAGTGAAATTATTTTCCCTCTAATACGATACAAAAATGGGATGTGTATCGCTCGCATTAATTTGTTTAAAACGATTAGTCTACCGTTGATGGATATACGTTGTATATTCTCATACTACATTGGTCTAAGGATGAAAATAGTTATTTATGTATTAAGAGCGAAAAGTGAGGAATTATTGTTCGAAAGCAAGGGTTAACGCGCGACGCGAAGCAGAGAGCGTTTATTGCTTGAGAACAATAATTCCACTTTTAGCTCGCAAGACATATAACATTTTTTCTACAATCACTTGAATATATATTATAACTAAAAAAATTTATAAACTCATACTTCTTATTCCAAGTACCTGTCAAATACTTTAAAAAATTTTAAACGTATAATTACTATTGTTAATACTGTCAATGTACTTCTTGTTATTCTACAATTAGAAAGGCCTCAGCTAGCAGGGCCATCCGGCCAGTATATGCAAAATATCCAGAACGTTGCTCAACAATTAAGCACAAAAACACACAAAAAATTAATACGGTAGCATCGCAATCTCACTAATTAATTATTTAAAACATGAAGAACTTAACACAACAGCGATTTATTAGATTGTAAAAGATGTTCAGAAGACAAAAACACTCCCTAGCCAGGTTACTTTATGATGTCACTGTCACTGTCAATACAATTATTTTTGTAGTATTTGTAGTAGTTTGTAGTATCGGTTGTTATGGGCAACGAGCGTTTTGCCATTTTTTACGCTCGGCGAGCGTAAAGTAACTCTCATAAAGAAACGTTAGCAAAAAAGCCTACTTTTCAATGTCATTGTAGGAAAAGGTATTTTTCCGACGTGATTTCAGTTTAAAAAAACATTTACATGAAAGTGGGAATAAATGCTTATAAATACATGTAATGTACAACCTAGTGACGAATATGCCTGGAATGGATTGTAGACTATCAAAGAAATCAATAATCAAAAATAAATTGTCAACGATCACTTTCCCCAGATACAGAAAATGTGTTGAAATTCAATAAAAGTTCTTACTTTTCCAATAACAATACCAAAGGACATAAACAAAATTGTTTCCAGCTCCATCACGAAGATATTGTATCAACCGATGGCTTTATGTATTTATTCGTTCACCCACTTTCCGTATCTAGAAAGATTATTCAGTGATCAGAACATCCGGAAACACTAACAAGTAATTCAGTGGAGAAATATGCATAAATTCCCACCTAATTCATCAACTAATGATAACTACACTAGAAAAAATAAATGAGGAATTCAAGGATATGCATAGGGTTATTCCAGACTCGTGGAACAACTCAAGCGTCTAATATACAGAGAACATCACTTATCCATGTTTCGTAATTTTTTTGTTATAATTCTGACCAGCAGGAATTTTTTAATAACTGTTATCATCAAAATTGGATGATGTTTTTAAAACCTCATGTTATTATGACAGAGCGACATAATGACAAAGTCTTATGAAGTGGTGCATACTATTTTGGAAAAATGTTAGTGCTAATACACTTAAGTAGGTCTTCTTCTTTTCTCCTAGAGATAGGAAATCTGGAAGTGTACGCTTGCTTCAGTTGTGGGGATTTTCTCTTATTGAACCGGCAGCCATCTGTTTTAGATCTGCCAAATGGAGTTGAGCTTTAGAAATCATTTGACATCATCCACTCATTTTCGGAAATTTAGAAAGTTGTGTCACCATTTTATAAAGGCTAGTCGATTTATATCGCAATATTTTGAAGTGAAGTGTACTTCTATATACAATTACTTGAGGACCACCCTGTATAGTTGGAAGGCAGATAATGGGCCTAATAATGCGTTTGATTGTTTGTGATTATTAACTGTACCGCTAGTCGCCTGTAAAATAGCTTCTGATTGTTTTCCAATCAGTGGTGTTTTTGTTTCCTTCTCGTGCACTTGACACATCGTGACAAACATTTGAATGTTGCCTGATTGAATCTATACATTCACAAACATGCTGCTTATATTTTGGGTGACCTGTATACGTTTTGATTTTTGGACTTTCTCACTCTGTTTGTTAAGCGCCTAAGCGGTTCCAAGTTGCTTTCAAGCTCTGTTAACTGCCCTGATTATATTCTAATGTCATCAACGGAACTTTCCAGCTGGCGTTGCCGCTAAGGCTTGAGCTGTTTATAGTCCTCACCCGATTGTTTTTGAGGAATAGGATTCGTAAATTGTGAATTCAAAGCACTGCCACCGCTTCACAAAAGATGGGAGTGTGAAATTGTTTTAGTGCTTCGCAGCCTTTAGCATGGTTCAGCAAAGGTAAGTTAACAGTATTATGTTCATAGTGCTCTTATTGGTTCGCAGCCTGGGTAATTTTGGCCGGTGTATTTGATTGGTTAGTGTCATCGAATTCCGCTGGTGCTCTACAAAGTTCTTCACTATAGTCATTATCGGGGGTTTTGTCACAATCATTGTTTGTTTCCTCAACGCCATTGTTCTCTCCTCAAGCAGTTCATGGAACGATTAAATTATAGATTTGCAAATTCAAATGAACTGACAAGAGTGACAGGATTGGAAATTGATAAATATAATATTTGAATAGTTTGTTGTTGTGTCGAAAACTCGGTGATTGGCGATTATTGGAGAATTGTGGGGTTCTCACGGCATAAACGTGTTGGAATGATATTAGCTTCACTACTTTTGAAACTATTTGTGGCGGCTCGAAATAAAAAAATTATAATAAAAAATTATATAATATTTTCATAATTTGATCAGTGCATTACGCTGGCAATCGTTGACTCAGCATTTTGCTTTGCTTGTTTGCTCCTAAACTCTTGGTGTCCTCTGTCATAAAAATGAGTTTATTGACGTATCTGATGGATGTTTCCTCGTTTACTATTATTTCGAAAAATCATCAACAAAAAGGCCTTTAGGGGATTTTATTATTATTGTTCGAAATGATAACATGATAACACTGAAAACTGCCAAAACATATGAATCAAAACAATCCTGAAATTTTTTGGCGCATGCGATTTCAAAATATAATGTAATTATAGTTTATAGTTGGAAGTATACCAACTTTATTTTAAAAGTGTGATTGGAATTCAAAAGTATGGAGCCTGAACATCATAAAGGAAACTACAGTTGATTATCAATGTTAATGACTATAATGGGGAAAGTGTAATAATAATGAGTGCTGCATGAATCCGCCTCAATATTGAAGATTGACTTTGTCACTTATTCTCAATTCAGCACAAATGAAATTGTGACAATTCCTTGTCGAGTGATTCTAAGAATCGAAAAAAAAAATGATAATTGATTCGATTATTTATTGGAACTGGAAAGAGTATTACAAATGCTCCTCATCGGTTATTCTAGTATATTACTCTTTTCATTTTCTGATGAAATTATCAATCGAGTAAATTTAAATCTGATACGCACTTGCTAATGCCATAAGTAGTTTCCACAGGATTTTCCTTCTTTTTTATACATGTTTTCATTATCAAATCTGCTTTATCAGAATAAAATATTTGGAGAAACTCTCTCAAAAGGTTGAGATTGATTTCTCCATTGTTGTCCACACATCCAGTTTTTTCATATATGCAGTGATTATAATCTTTTATTTTAGCATCATCTTCATTAGTCCCAAGTGTATTCAGAAGTACTTGAATTTCAATACCATTTTCGTCGGTACATTTTGCTATAGCCGCTAAAGCTCTAGGGTCCTTGAACCTAGACTCTATTGTCTGAAAATTAAATTGATAACATTACAACACAAAATGCTGCATAGTGTAAAAACAAATTTATATAAAGAAAAGATTAAATAAATGCTTATCAATAATTGTGTTATACATTTTCAAGTTAAAACTCTCTAAATCACAAGAGCCACCAGCCAACAGCCAACATATTTGGGACCGATCCATGCTAGTTACTGTCGCTCAGATTTCGTTCTTGGTACGATCTTGCTCTGGTAAAATTAATTCATGGTCAAATCCAATGCGAGACTCAAAATTTTGTTCAATTTGAAGACAACTTTTTCAATTCTCTACTGAATAAAATATTATTTTTGGCAGGGATTTCATTGAAGTTATCACAAGTGTTTTGAATTCTTGTGAATATAAATTTGACAATTTATTGTACTGGGTAGAATGGAACAATATTAATCCACCGTAAATTCTTGAAATCCTTCAGGATAACCCGAGGCTACACATTTCTCCTTTGTGAATGATTGAGCAACTAATCAATTTGCACTAAGTTATTAATTCCAATATCTTTTTTTTGACAAAGATACAAATTCTTCGAGAAAACAATTTTTGCGACGTGATACAACTTCTATATCTAAAAAAACGAAAACTGCGAATTCAAACTTGGGAGAAAATCTGATCTGCTCATGAGTTTGTATATAAAAATCCGGATATTCCAATCAGAAAAACAATTCAGTTTGGAAATGAACAGAACAAAGATTTTCAGAATTCCAAAATGTCTCGAAATAAAACCTCGTATAATGAATGAAGAAATAGAAAAGTTCTCCATAAAATTAACGATCGGGTCTGTGCGATAATAATGTGTATCTGTGAACATCCAACAGATTTGTACGGAACATTTAGGGTTATTATATTCGTTGGAACTGCCTTCAAAATGAGGGGGCAAGTTATTAAACATAAATAAACATAGCTGTATCATTTGAGGATTGGAAGATCTGAGAGAATTTCAACGACATGAAAAAAATTCTCCTAAATTTGTATAGATATTTCTCCGCAAAGAACATAGTCTGCAGCAATAATTATACAAATATCCCTTCCTTCAAAGCAAAATTGTATTTTTTATAAATACTT
>CAJUYH010007315.1:0-17857 GCA_910591685.1 Galerucella tenella | reverse complement strand
CAAATATCCCTTCCTTCAAAGCAAAATTGTATTTTTTATAAATACTTCTAACATGGCGGTGTTCCATCCCATTATTTTTCCACAGTTAGTAAATTTGTTATCATTTTGAAAATAATAGAATTGGTGGAAGGGGACCATAGAATTGGATCTGAATTAATCGGACCTGACTTAAAATATTCCGCCCGAAATATCACCTGCAGGCTTTCACTACACAAATACACAGATCAAGATGCCAGACTTATTGAGCATTTGATCCAGACTGCTCTTCACATTCTTGAGTGCTTATTACTTCAATAACTGGCTAACGGATTTGCGTCTTTATATCTTAATCACAGTACTGTTTGGAGCTTTGATGCACATTGTACAAAGTAAAAAACCATTGCCTTCTGAAACCATGTCATTTTCATAGCGAGTGAACTAGAAGTGGGCCATTCATAGAAATATGTCTCAACCATCTCACCATCTTCGATCGTTTGAAATATATAAAAAAGCTTCTTTCAATAAACACGATGTTACTCAATTCAAAAATATCACTTCTAGCAGAGGACTAGCAAATCTTGATATAATTAGGTAATTCGACTATTCGAAAGCTGTTTGCTCAACTTATATAATGTACGGTTATAAAAAAAAATGATAAACTTCCAGAGATCATCCATTACTCAAATGTGGTTGAAATCCAAACAAAGGGTAAATGGTTTGGACTTTAAGTTTCATTTACCATTTGTTCAAAAATTAATGAGTTTGTCTATTGTGGCAATATCCCAACAAATAGAGACATGGAGCATTTCGATAGGTGCAAAATAATTTTTCTCAATAATATAAGAATAAAAAACACAAAAAAATATTCTCGGATTCGAATAATTTTGCTCCCTATTGATTAAACATGAGGGTTAGGCCTACAATTGATGGTGGGGCAATTCACGTACACTATGTACAGTTATTGCTCTCCTTGGTTCAAAATTTGGGGTGTTATGCAGAAATTTTGGAATTCAATTTTTACGGATTGGGCTGAGGATAATTTTTTCTAGACGATTCTGAATTCAAATAAGACGCACTACAAAAAATTGAGTACCTTTAAATTATAACGAATACTTCACTGTGATTAATATACCACGAATAAGTTGTGGGCTGTGAATCTCTTATGCAAATGTGTTAATGTGTTAAAAGTCTACTAGAAATCTGACTCACCTTTCCAATAACCAAGCCGAATGACAGCAAAAAAATAATTGCCAGCTTCATTATACAAATACTGCTCATAGTATCAACTGAATCAATTGAAGTGCTGCTCCTTCATGTAAACTGTCCACTTTTATTCCCTCACTCACCACTCCCCTTCCATTTATGAATAAATATAAGTTATCGAATGAACCATCAAGTAAAAAAAAACAAATAATTAAGTCGGAACGAAAAAAAATCGTTATTTTCAAAACTCATTTACTTATAATAATAATTATGGAAATTAAAACCGATTGAAGATATCCATAAATTTCATGATTTAATCGAAAAGAATCCTAGTATATGACGACGGAGAGCATTGGTAGTCTGCGTTGTGCAATTTTTTATTATATTTTGATCATTAAGAATAGTTTAATTGTTGTAATTATCATATTATTTGAATAAATGGATGCAAAAAGTTTCGAAAAGAATTGAATTCTACCAGTTCTATAAACCAAACAGATAATTAAAAACAAACATGGAATATCCGATAAAAATCTTATGCTAGTGTAACTTTACAGTAGAAACGGTGAATCTTTTCCATCACGTGACCCAATCTATGATTCATATAACACATATTTTCTACATACTATCTCTTTCTGTCAATATAAATCAAACATAACAACATACGATCGATTGTCTTCTTCACAAGACTAACAACAGGACATACGTTATAGTTTCTTCAAATTTGCCGTAATAATCGTAAAAAGAGACAACGATATTATAGATGTAACGCGAATAACTGCTCGTGCTAAAAGTTGAATTTGACATACCGCATTTGAGGTTATGAGAGAATAATTTGCTGTATTGTTTTTAGCGATTTTTTGGGTTAAAAGTGTATTTATTGTTAAAATCATTTCTTATTCTTATTATGGGAGGAAAACGTTTTATGCTCCCCCTGTAAAATTTATGAAATGGCGTTTACGCTTTTTTGTCGTGTCACCGTCGATACATTCATTGTCATCAATAAAATGAGTTATCTATCGAAAATTACATTTATTTTTGTAAAAATGTATCATATTTTTCCCAAACAACATTTATTCAGGTATAATGACAAAATAGTTATATTAATCTTTGAAAACATTTAAATTAAATAAAGTAGTTTTCCAATAACAAATACTTATTTTTGCAAGCTAACTATATTGTTTTATTATAAAAAATTACTTTATGGCAGAATGACATTTCTTTATCATGAAAAAATGTATTGTATCGGTAAAATATATTTCTTTACCATAAAAAAGTATATTGTCTGGGTTAACGATATGTTTTTTATTCGTAAAAAATGTATCTTCCCAGCAAATTACATCTTTTTTGTTGGAAACAAATGTTCCTTCTTCAAGAAAACTAGTAATTTTTACTAAAATTCAACATATGTATTATAACCGAACCATAATTTTCATAAACATTATAATATTGCCTTATAGTGAAAAAATATACTTCACTAAGAAACCGAATTATTTATGGTATTGTTTTTTGTTTATGGAAGTTACCTACATGCACTGATCAATACACTGAGCTTTTGAAATGTTTATAAATATTTAGAAATATATTAAAAGTTCACGGTGTATTAAGCAGTATGGGTAACTTCCACACGGTTCTCTAAGTAATTAGGTTACTTAAGAAAATATATTTTTTACAAATATTTTGTCTAAGCCGTTTCCAGACTATGTCGAACAACAAAGTTGACTTTCGTTTTGTATGTGTGGACTAGTCGATCGAATTGATCGATGGTTAGTCTCGACATGTATTACAATTACAGTATTTTCATGACAAACATGTTTAAATCTAATAAAAATTAATGGTCTCTATTTATGCATAAAACTGTTCAGTAGGAAAGCAGGATAGAAATAAAAAATTGGCTGCTGAATATTTTGATCTATTGAAAAGAAAACTAAACATTTTTAAAATAGATACCATACATTTATAAAATGGAAACCATATACATTGTTGAAATTAAACATACCTACATGATCTAAAACATAACCAACAATGGTATCCACAAGATAGCCTTGTCTATCCGTAAGTGTGCTCATGAATGCTTTCCCCATAGTAGTTTTTTAGAGTTCTTGGAGTAGATCTGACGGGTTTAATTGAGAAATGTGTATGTATTGGGTACATTTCGCTTGCTTGTTACTTCTACCTATTTGAATATAATTGTCATTTTTCCTTTGTTACGGGTTGAAACTTATTTACATCAAACTAAAACCAAACAGCGCATAATAAATTAAGGGGAGGCTAACACTTACCGCTTGATAATTAAATTAAGAATAAAATAAACAAAACTAAATTAAAACTTCAATTTAAAAATAAAACTCAATCATAACATTGTTTATTTACTATATGAGAAATTCTTCTTTTATTGATCCTTCACTATAAACGGTCTAAACATACATGGCTACCTCTACCTAAGTGTCAAACTGACCAGGTGATAACCAGTAATTAAGGTTGGTAATTAGACTTACTTATCGGACATTCAATTGACATACTGTCGATAGTCTATGTTCTCTCTTTTTCCGTTTTTGACTTTTTTTGGATGGCTGCAATTTTGACCACATGAGGTTGAACGAATTCTTTTCGGATTTTTGAAGCCAGAAGCAAACGGAAACCATACTTGGACTATTTCCTTTCTTTTCATGTCTTGGAAAGCCCGTAAGGGGATCTTTGCAAATAGTCTACTAAAAGCCACTCCACCTTCGGTAAGTCTTCCTAACCTAACCGAACCAAATTTCAATTAGCCACCATCTAACTTCTCTTTCATTCTTTTAGGCTTTTTATGTAATACTCTGGAAAAATTACTCTGATTGGTGACTAGCTGTAGTGCACCTGTTGCTGTGGATTAGTCGACTACCTAGGACTGTGACTACGGGTTACAAAGTAAGAGTATTCATTGTTTTTTCTTTTCATCGTTGGCATAACCTAAGGAAGGACAACTTTGACACTAACTACTACGCCACACTGTTCAGAAACTTATAATTTAAAAGCATTTAGTATAATCAGTTAAATACTTACCATGTGAACCTATTAGTACTAAGAGGGGAATTCATATATTGTTAATTAGTCTTGTTTGAACTTATCATTGGAACCAATTGTAACCAATAACTCCAAAATCTTATTCCAGAATAAAACAACTTTACAATCTCAATTTCACTGTCTTACCATTACTTCCAAGAGATTTCATGGAACTGGAAAATAGAATGATCTCTTGGATATTTACTGACCCCCCTTTTCTCCACTGCAACTAGCTGCGGATTGAAATAACTATTCTAATATCATTGAATATTTATCTGATACCTACCTATAAAATCTTGTACCTATAAAATCTTGTATCACCTTATCTTGTAATCGCCATAAGTTTAACAATTGATTCATTCTATTATTTAACTTATTTTTGTCCAGAGCACTTTAACCACACACTTCACAAAAACAAAATAATTAGTAAAATTGTAAAAACTGATCTAATTTCACATGCAGACTGACGCCAAACGTATACAGGTGGTGACCGTTACTGAATAATAGGGAAGGGTGGGGTGGGAATTCTTTGTTCCAATTGCCACATAATTTATAGGCTTATGTGATTTCTTACGGGTGAAGAAATATGAGATTTGTTGCATATAAGTTTTTTTTCTCGTAACAATAAATGTACAATTTACTGAAATACTTATTTTTTCGGTATAAAGTAGATCTTATTTGAGGCTAATAATCTATAGGCTTTAAAAAATGTAAATTTCCGTCAAAACTTTCAAGTGATTCACTATGAATATTTAATTTGTTGTTTTAAATTGATGGAATATTATTGAAGATGCTAGGTTTTTTTCTGGATAACGAAAACAATTATCACCCAAATAGCATTGTTATATTTTATAACAAAATATTATATTGTGCTTCGTAGACTTTCATAGTTTCCGAAGAACAATTGAAGGTGTGCATAAAGGAGAACAAATTTTTTCACATTGAAGAAATTACACTCGAATAAATCATTTTTTTTATATCAAAATTTCCCAATATTTTCACGTTAATATGGCCTCTTAATAATAAATAAGCAATGTTAGTTTTAAACAAAGGGGGGTCAAACAAATCAGTTTATGTATTTGTCTATAATCAACTCTTCTCTCGGTGTGCATTGTAACAAGAATTTATTAAGAGAATGCTTTTTTTTAAACACCCTATATGCAGTCTCATATAATATAATATGTACCTTATCACCACCAAACCCGATTCAGTGAATAGCGAGTTCAATGAGTAAAATCCCCAATTTATCGCACAATATCTGTCTGTTCAACTTTACAAAAAAGGCCTTCATGAAACGTTATAATGTCCTAACGACACGTGCATAAATGAGATGAATCATCCAGTCAAACCACTCTCTTCACACCTATATGAGAATTGTTGTTGGAAAGTTAGCAGGGCTACTGTGTCGTAAAGGGATTCTCTGAAAGACGCTGAAGCTTTTCAACATATAGATTTAGGTTATGTTCTGTGACAATCACGTGCATGTATGCGGTCATGTTGAAAGTAGTTTTTGTTGTCGTGTGTACACAGAGATGGGTGTAGTTTTGAACGTCGACATTATGAGGGTAGTTGACAGATAAACATATATACAGTGTGTTTCAGTTGTCAACTGCAGTAGATGCAAAATAATACAGATATGCATTCATTTAAATTTCACATACTTTGAAAAAATATTCCAATTGCTTTGTTTAATTCGATTATCATCACAAGAAAGCCTTACAAATTTATCTCTTGGGGCTTGATTGATTGATTGATTGGTAAAGCACTATAATCAGAAGCTCAGAGTCCTCGGCACCTCAGGATTCAGGCTTTTTGTGCTCTTGGTTGCGTCCGACAGATACGTTCCTTCGTATATATGCTGATTGTATGCATGTGTTCCTTAGGGTACAGTGACTGTTGAGTAAACCTGTGTCACTCTCCCATCTCCCATTTGGTCTCTGCTGAGGTTGAAAGTTTCTCCGAGGGTTCTTTCACCAGGAATTTGCTGTGTTTCTGTTCCGAGACGTGTCTCCAGTACAACTGATGTTTAGTTTGTATCCTCCAAGATGTGAAACCACGGGCAGCAGTTTTTAATATCCCAAATATTGGTTCAGAACCAGTGGATGCAGTTTCAGTGTCTGCATTTTCATTTCCTAAAATACCCTCGTGGCACGGAACCCTCTTCCTTGGTTATCCAGGGTCGATTTTTTTTAAAGTCTCAGACCAGTCTACATCTGATCTGGGACATGCTAAATATTTTAGTGCTGCCTGACCATCAGAGAAATCTTTCCATATTTTTCTATTTTGCCCATTGGCACGGTCTATGCTTAAGAATAATCCTTATATTTCCCCTCGCATCTCTCTACTTTCCCAAATCCCTCTACTTCACCGATGAGAAATTCCAAATTTTTCGGTTTCCCATGTGTTTCTAAACCATTTTGAATATTCAATTTCGATAGCTCCCAGTTATTCGACTGAAAGATATCAATATGTCATGTATGGAAATGCCATGTCGAATTGCAATTGCAATCAAGGTCTCATCTGGTACTCCTCAAGCATCACATACTGGTCCTATTCTGTTCAACATTTTTGTTAATAATATTTTCAATGCTTTTTCCAACTCTCGATTTTCAATTTTTGCTGATAATCTCAAGTTATTCACAGCATCAACTTCTCTCAATGATTTTTCAAATCTCCAAAATGAATGAGATAATATAAGCATATGGTGAGAACAAAACCTGTATCTGAGTGTAAGTCAATTTCATGTAACCAAATTTATTGAAATCAATAACCCTCCGATTGACACATATCATATCAATAACAATCAATTAGAATTAATAAAAAAATTGTGAAAATCTAGGAATAATTTTTTAGCGCAGTGTGTAGTTTGATATCCATATTTGAGAAATTGCGTCAGGATCAGATGGAATGTTGGGATTCGATCAACAAACAGTGTCTGTAGTAACAATTCATTCAAACTTCAATAGTTTACATTTGCTAGGACAATCCGTATTCAGAACACTCGATACAAATATAACAGGACCGTTATATTTCAACGGTGGCGTTATTTTTGACAGTTCTCTCTGTTAAGTGCTAATAGAGGATCCGTGAATATAACCAGCCGTTATATGATATGAGAGAGATATTGCAAATTCCGATAGCGCATGCTGTGTGTTATTCACTCTGCGTTAAATACTACGTTCACGTTTCAACAATGTTTGGGACGGTATACGTATTGCCATATTAGTTTTATTCCCACGCTCCATTTTTGGAACTAACCTCTAAAAGTTGAAACCAGTGTCACCACTTATCTGTGTGGAACACATATTTTGCAACTAAAAGATCATCCAAATAATATTTCGGTAAAAGTATACGAACATTCCACTATATAATCATAATAAACAGTAACTTAACCTCTAAAGGTTTCCGATCAGCTACCGCCGCTACCGGATCTATCCGACTCTGTCCGAAGTAGGATAGCGCAACGTTTCACGTGAGGTAGTATTCTGCCGTAAATAACGTGATGCGCTAAAGGTATTACCGCAACGTGTTTCTCAAACTCATTCTGCGCATGCTTAACTGTCAATATAACGTCTGCGGAAATAACGTTGCACAGGATTTGTCACAGCAATATCTCTCTATTACGGACACGTTTCACGCTAAATGGTTCTCAGAAGCCAGACTTTTGTTTAACGGCTCCGTTATATTTGACGTAATCAAGCTGAAATATAATCAGTGCTCACCGACTGGTTAAATTGTCATTATTGCCAAACTGTGAAAAGTTGTTGCTAATGGAAGCTTGATTATATTGTTCAAGATTATTCTCGAAAATACTTGAAAAGTGAATAAACATTATTAATAACTTTCGATTTCTCATTAAAATTTCCCATAAGATATATTCATTCAAATTTGACATTCCATTTGAACTTTTTTAAATTGTCTTGAGAACGACTTCGGAATAAATTATTAAATTAAATACCATAAGAAAATGAAACTTATTTTATTTAAGCTCAGTGAAATTTATTTGATTCCTCGCTACCAGTTTTTTTTTATAAGTCATTTCCAACAATAAATACTGATCTGATCTTCTTAACCTTCAGCACAGCGTTGAACTGCTTTGTAATGCTCCTCCAAGCTTCCTTTTTTTTTAAATCTAAGACTTTTGTTCAAACTATTAGTTAAAGTGTGTGTGTGACCCGATACATAATGTAATGTTATGTTGCGATACTGTTGTCACTTTCTTGAGTTATTTGGTTCATTTTTGTCTTGAGCCATCATGGATGCATCACCATTGGCATCTCTCCGCCACTCGAAGATAAGTACTTCGGATGTGCCACATTCGCTTTGCGGAATTCCAAATATGGCATTAGCTCCTCAACAACCCTGTGATATAAGATATGGAACAGAAAACGAGTATATTGGAAAATAGTTTTCGTGATAAATACCACCGCTGATCCAGAGCACCAGCTTTGTATGATTGGATGTTACCATGAAGTGAATTATTGAAATACCAGAATTTATAACTGGTCGCCCTGTTTGTTTATTGCCATTGAAATTGACTGAATCAAATTACAATCAAGTCCTAATGAACCCTAATCAGAATTGTATAATCCACAACAGCAAACACGATTTCATTGGTTTTTGCACGATCCAGTAATTAATCACAGAATTTTTAATTACAGATTTAATGAAATACAACCAAACAAAATCTCATCAACACTATTCCAATTCATGGTTGATAGAATTATACTTGGCTTCGTATACAAATGTTCCGCTGCAGCTTGCAAATATAGGTACTAAGCTAATCACTCTCATTTGGGGTTCCCTGCAATCCGAAAAAAAAAAATGAACATGAAGTAAATTCCTTGTCAAGCATTATGTATCCAACTGCAGGGTTGAAATAAATCGAACTATAGGTGTATGTACATCTTTTGAAATTGATATAATCATAATACTACTCTAAAAATTGTGTGCAAAATGAAATTGGAAAATAGATAACGAGCTCTCTTTATGAATTGCAATTTGAAATCGTAGTGAACATCTAATATTGTGAGCTTTGAACTACTTGAACAAGTTTTTCATTACCCTTGAAAATCAATATGATATCAGATCAAAACGATCTAAAGTCACTATTAACTCACCCTTTAACAGAAAACGAACCAAAAAACATTCACAGCTTATGCTTATATTACTTTTTATTGACCACTGAACAATGATTTAACCTGGTTAAATGTTGTAAATGTAAAATGCAAATGATAGGCTTTATATTTTCTGACTGATAGGAGCTTTTAGGTCACGGATATTGTTGGGCCTCCAGTGTATGCTTAAGATTTCAAAAAACCGCATGGAAAAATTCCTATGTAGTGAGATTGGGTGATCTAGCTGACCATTCCACTATTCTCTTCCTTCGTCGAGTGTTTTTAGACTCAGAAACATATGATTTTCTCTGAGTCCATTATATAGAGGACATTCTACTATTAAATGCATCAAAGTTTCCTTTCCACCCACATTACCGAGACTACACGTCGCAGTCATACCTACATGGTATTTTATGCCTCTGTAATAAATTTTTGAATAATTTAAACTACATAGTCTGATTTGACATATTATTCTAGTTATAGATTTTGGTCATAATCTATGCAAGTAAGTTCTGGTTTCAGAGAAAAACAGATGTTTATATAATAAAGGAAAAGATGAAAGCGCTGTTCTATGCTCGTCATCACTCACTAACTTATTTTTGAATGATTCCAATATTTTATTGAATTGATTTTTGAATTATTTTGCAAAAATTCTGGCCACAGATGACCACTGTCGGCGGAGTCAAAATATTGCTTCACTTGACCCAGGGAATTATATCTGGCATCATGATGATTGATGTGTTTAATTTGTAAAAAACATTTTCTGGTTATGACTATTTTCTTTGCCATATTCAGGAACAAGGATGATGATGAGAACGTGAAATTTTTCACTATTTCCAAGGGTTCGTTATTTATTCAAAATTAAGTTTATAATTGTTATTGTAACCACCCTCACTGAAGATAATTAATTTTGTTTGCTTTTGTATTCACCTCCACTTTATTCCATTTGGCATATGACTCCAGAGTTTTCAATATTCGACTAATATCCACTATCACTATCACCACTATCACCTATTAATAATGAATCATCAGCGTACAAAAAGTATGATATCGTCGTCTATTCCATTTATGTTAATGCCAGAGTGACCTGCGGATCTGGAGTAATTTCCAATATCGGACAGAAACAACGAAAACAATAGTGGACTTAATGATTCTCCCTGTAGAACTCCTTCAGTGATCTCAAACTTTCTGCTAAATTGACCTCACTTTGATTGACATGGATGCATGGTCATATATGTTCTTTATTATGCGGATAATTTTAGAGCTTACACCTGATTTATATAATTTCTCCCATAATCAGTAATGATTGATACTACAAAATGCCCGTTTGAAGTCAACCAAACCAACAAAAACTTTTCTTTTCGGTAGTCGTAGATGTAACTGTAAAATGCAGTTGAAAATAAATATTGGACATATATTGATGAAGGTTATTTATATACAAATATCACCATATAGTAAATGAAAATTATCACAGCGACTAGCACTCGAACCTCATGCCTACATATCACGCAGTCAGACCTCTTAGCCATTGCACATAATTCATCAAACTGTTGTGGTTGTATATAGGGCGCACGATAATGTCGGAATAAGAAAGTGACGTTTTAATTACCTTAAAGCAAATTGCGAGAATTTTAACTTTATGACTATACTGAATTCGAATTGAAATTATTTTCTATATTGTATAACGTGTTGGTTAGACTTAAGTTAGGATTTGAATCTCTTATTTGGGGTAACCAAGCAGAAGTACAATCAGAAGCTGTTGAAAGAGTGCGAGACAAATTTTTGTAATATTTCCATTCAAGGGAGTACCAAAAATAGCCGGAATATACAACAGTTAACACAACACAAGATTACTTATATAATTCAAAAGAATATCTTTACAGTCTAGACGTCACCTATATAGTCAATGATTTTCTTGTATAAGTTGGTAGATATTATCACAAATTCAAGCACTTCACTATACATTTGGTTAATGACAGTTCCATGTAACAATAATTGTCATACTTAAGTATTGCGTGTTATGAATAGAAGTCAAGATAACAGTTCCATACTTTTATAAAGCCTTACAAATTTCAAAAATCACTTCTCAAAGGGTAGATTGTTCTCCAAGAATAAACATCTACTTCTCGGACTATATGCCCCGATAGACAATGAATTACAGTTTTAAGTTGAAGAGGACTGGGATATATTCACGATATGACCAACCATAATTTGTAATTCGTTCGTAATTGTTTCGGCGTTCATCCAGAACATCTGGGAGCATATTTCTGGACTGGAGATACCGCTGCTGAAATCACATTTATACATTAATCCCAGTGAAGGAAATACCGAAAATGCGATAATAGCAACAGAAACACCCTTTCACCTTTCTCTATCAAACACTCGGTATTAGGCATTCGTGAAATGAAATAGTTTCCTTATTGAGATATCACATAAAAGGAAAAGTTTATCGTAAATTAGGCATCCAATATCAAGAAATTAAGTTCACTAGCATCAATAATAATGATGTCACACTTCATATTCTAAATCACTCAAGAAAAAGAAGCGAAGAACAAATTTCACACAGAGCATAATTTCTCCGTAAAATAGCCTATTCTTTTTCCAGAGAACACTTAATTTCATTGCTCCTATCTGAGGATATATCTCCTGTTTTCAATACAATGAAGTCGTAAATCTTTCATCTACCAATTTTGCGCTTCCCTTGGAGATAAATACGGGCTTCGGTGGGTCAAGTGATTCCAAAAAGATATGGAGGTTCAAAGCCTACTTTCTACGAGCATTCAAAATTGCTCGACTCTCTTCCATTTTCCCATGATTCCCAAATAATAGAAGTGACACATTGCAATTTGATAGATGTATTTTGGGATGAATAGTTTTCATTTCAAACTTCAAGCTTTATGAAACGGTACAGTTGAACATCAATTTATATTGTGATAAGTGATATATATATTTATATATATATATTTACGACTGGCTATCAAAGTGAGGACACGACTTTCAGCATACAAAGTGAGGACACCATGAAGGAGTGGATTGAGAACGTTAGGGACAGATATGTAATATAATTCGAAAATTAGGTAAATGGTGAACGATAATATACTCGTGAATTTTCATATGGAAAAAAGTTTTAAAATTTGTGTATATTCGACAATCTGAGGACCAACCATTTATATATCAAAACGAGCACCGTATAATTATTCACCACCATATCCACAAAGTGAGGACCATCTAACATGAAAAACGATATATAACGCACCAAGTGAGGACTATACAATGATGCCATATTTGAACATATTATAAGACTATTGTATCGAAGGAAAGAAAATGATTAGAAAAAGAAAGACATATATGTGACCGAATTCTGCTTACACTGTTTTAAATAATTTTGAGTTAATATCAAGGTTGGCGACAATAAATTGAAGACCTAGATGAGGATGATTCTGATACTATTTTTAATGATAGAATTAACGTAGAAACCAAATATCTTAATTTGTGTGCACTAATTAAAAGAAATTTACAAAATCCTATTGGAACAAATTCTAGCTCGAGCTCTAGCTCTCCTGTGCCGTCACAGGCTCCAAATAATTATGTTAAGGTTCCAGAGCTGTCCATTTCAGTTTTTAATGGAAAATTTTCCGATTGGAGTGGTTTTTACGATTTATTTTCTGCCCTGATTATCGATAACACACAATTATCTGATATACAAAAGTTTATTTATCTGAAATCCTCCCTGGGTGAGCCTCTTAAATTGGTGGAAAATTTACCTTTAACGAACGATAACTTCAATATAGCTTTAAACACTTTGAAAAATAGGTATGAAAATAAATTATTTGTTATCAATGCCCACATTAAGACACTGGTGGAAATTCCGTCTATAAATAGGTGTACGGGAATTAACTTACGTGAAATCATTACAACAATAAATCAACATATGGAAGCTTTAAAAAAGTGTCCCAATTGAGGCATGGGATTTGATTTTAATCTATTTATTAACTCAAAAGTTAGATTTCCAAACTAAACAAGCATTTGAATTTGACAGAGGAAGTAGTGCACTGCCAACATTGAAAGCATTTTTGGGTTTTCTGGAAAAGCGGTGTATAGCATTAGAGAATTTAGGGGTCCCGGAAAGTAAAGGGAAATTTGTTAATTTAAATACAAAATCCACGCTTCAAGGTGAGCTTATATGCAAAAATGTTGCTATTGTAAGGGTACTAATCACCAGGTGGGTGAATGTTTTAAATTTAAATCGATGTCGGTTGATCAACGACGGCAATTTGTGAATACAACTAAATTGTGTTATAAGTGTTTTTTACCTCATTTTGTTCAAAACTGTACTGAATCAGGGTGTTTCATTTGTAAGGGTAGTCACAACACATTATTGCACGTTCAGAAAGGGCAATATGGTGATCAGGGTCATAGCAGCAGAGGAAATGTTGCTATTGTTAATAGCTTTCGCGATAATGTTCCATCTAATATTAGTGGAAACTTTTGGGAAAGTCATGCACCTCAGGATAAGGCAACTGCAGGAGGTATTTTTGACCAAACAGTTGGGGAAAATAAAACTCTTTTAAATAATTCAATTCAATCGTTGTCTGCAATGGCACAAGGAAGGTCTAACTATGTTATGTTAGCTACAACACAGGTGTTTTTGTTGGATAGGAACGGAAAATCCGTTATAGCGACTGCTTTATTAGACAGCGTGCACAATGTTCGTTAATAACAACAAAGTTAGCGAGAAGGTTACTTTATCCATCTTATGAACGCACTATTCAAATTTCGGGAATATCAGGTAAAGGGGCCATGTGTAATGAAATGATTGACATTACACTATCTTTAAGAAATTGTAAAGACGTCAATAACCAGGAACTTAGTATATCTTGTTCAGTAATGGATAACTTTGTATCGAAACTGCCCCAAATAGAAATAGATATAAATAAAATTCGAATTCCATCAGATTTGCATTTGGCTGATCCTTTTTTTGGCAAACAAAAGTCAGTTGACATACTTCTCGGTGCCGATATTTATTACGAGGTAATCACACCAGAGATAATAAAATTAGGTAGGGGTTTGCCGGTGTTACAAAACACACTTTTTGGTTTGGTTATTGCGGGCAATATATCTGAGGAATTTATTGGGTATTTAAGTGCAAATAATAATTAAGTTCGTCGGAGATCAATAAAATGATGGAAAAGTTTTGGGAATCTGAAGAAGTCAGTTGCAGAAAATATTTTTAATAATACCACAAAGATTTTAGAAAATGGGTCTTTTCGGGTAAATATGTTACTAAAATCAGTTAACGAATATGAGAAATTGGGTGATTCCTTTACGTTAGCTAAAAGGAGATTTCTAAGTTTAGAAAAACGATTCGTAAAGGATAATAATTTATTTTTAAATTATAAAGGGTTTATTGATGAATACGTGGCACTGGGTCAAGCAAAATATGTCCTTTTTGGGGTCCATTCTTTATTAAAAATTCAAGGGCAAGGCGGGCATCATGTATAAAGGCATATATTGTATTTTTTATTTGCATGGTTACTAAATGTATTCATTTAGAGTTAGTGACAAGTTTATCATGTGAAGCATTCTTGTTAACATTTAAGCGTTTTATTGCACGAAGAGGTAACCCAAAAATAATTTATAGCGACAACGCGACAAATTTCTTAGGCGCTAGAAATCAGCTACACGAGCTATATGTATTCTTCAAAAATAAAGGAAATGAAAATAATATTGTGGACTTTTTTGTAAATAAGGGTACACAATGGAAATTTATTCCACCTCGATCGCCACATTGGGGGAATTTGGGAAGCGGCGGTTAAAAGCGCAAAATTTCATATCCTACGAGTGATTGGGAAAACCAAAACTCACATTCGAGGAATTTAGTACAGTGTTGGCAAAAATTGAGGCGATACTAAACTCACGGCCCCTGTGTCCACTCTCAAATGATCCTGGAGATTTGTTGTGCTTAACTCCTGGGAATTTTTCAATAGGGGAAAGTCTGGATGCGTATTTAGAAAAGGATACAACTACTGTTCCGTAAAACTGGCTTTCAATATGGCAAAAATGCACAAAAATCCAACAACATTTTTGGAAACGGTGGTCGGTGGAGTATTTAAATCAATTACAGAACCGACCAAAATGGCTAAGAACTACGGAAAATTTAAAATTAGATCAACTTATATTGTTAAAGGAGGACAATATTCCTCCTCTAAGATGGCCTTAAGGTAGAATAATTGAAATTTTTCCGGGGGCTGATGGTAGGGTTAGGCTTATTAAAATAAAAACAGAGACTGGAATTTTCACCAGGCCTATTAGGAAGGTCTGCCCCTTACCTATTGAGAAATAAACGATGCTGTAGATATTAGATATATTATTTATATTGTTAAACTTAGGAACTTTATTATATTATAACGACACAGTATAGATATTATTGCTCGTATTATTGTTTATTGAGGGGTATTTCATAGTTCATTTTAGTAGGTAAGATTAATAAACAATCTCAATGGTACACGTCGAATGGGCTTGTACTTTCCATTTGACACGCTACATTAGGTATTATCTTGTATTGTTACGAAAAAATGGAAGTATGAGAGCGTAAGGGTCTTTATTGTGTTTAAATTTTTTTTCTCTAGAATTTGACCTGTTTATAACAAAGGGCTGGATATAAAAGGGTAGTTTATTTAACACTTGTGTTTAAAATACTCAGTTATCTTTTCTTTTAACAGTTATTTCTAGTAAAAAGATTCAAAATCAAATGATTTGAATAGAAAAAACTATTCAAATTATAAGAAAAATTTGAATCTCATTGAAAGTGTCCTGGTCAGGATAAATTCGAAAATTTATCGTTATAACTGAACAAGACAATTTTCGAAGATTTTGTTATCATTTAGCCAATTCTTTGCAAAAACTTCCGTTTCACTGTTCACAGCTTCGCACTGGTTCACAATCACAAATATGACTTTTTTTCGAAAGATTCAGGAGCTATTACGATACCTTACCGGCATTTACCTGACTGGTCAGACATTCTTTCCGTCGTCGTTTCTACGGCGGAAAGCTAGAAATTTAGATTATAGGTGAGAACATTATTTCACATTACTTTATAAAACGATTGCTATCAGTACAAATGTTGAATTGCATTCAAGATAATGTTTTGTAAGTTGATATCAAATATTCAATGAACTCTTCAAACCCAACAGTTGTTATTATACGGAGGAGGGCTGCTTAGGAATCTCGCAACAAGGTATAATCTTTGAAATGGATAACGATATGAAATTGTGAGTCGATTGATAAAACTCAATTATGCATATTTCAAAGCCCAAAATGGTTTTGACGTGGGCGCTTGGCGTACCGCCGGTACCTGGAATTTTTTCAGATAACCAATGTCGAGTGATGATTCACAAAAAGCCTATTGTTTCCTGTGTCTTATGAAATATCAGTTTTATTTTTTTTTAATAAATTGTACTGTACTGATTATTTGATCTTGTAGATTCTTGAAAAAAAAACAATAGTAGGCATTCAAAAACTTCAACCACATCATTATTTATGTGGAAATTGTCAAAACTATTACTAATTTCAAATTAACACAAATAAATTGAGAGGTACATATTATTCGACGTAGCAAGTCTTGCGTTAGTGTGGAGTGAGTTCAGTTTATTGTTCAATTGTTCAATTATTTTTTAAAAGAGAAAGAAATAAGCAATTATGTGATACTTAGGTTGCCTTTTGGAAAAATCGAGATGTCGGCAGCATGCTGAACGCTGACGGCAAAAACATTTGACATTTGCTCCAAAATATGCTTGATGAAGTCCCATTCATTGTGATAAAATTTCATATCTTTCCCTTTATCATTTTCAACGATAATCTCTTGAAGCCAGACTTTTTAGCAGCCCTGTATAAAACCATTAATCTTACAACTGACGTTAAAATCGGATTGATCAAATTTTGTACTAGGCTACTCTGGTATTGTTTTACAGATCAAATTCATCAAACATGTCTAAAGTACTAACAGTAATGGCGATACTCTCTCAATATAATTAATAGCAACTAACAAGCAATTTTCGGACTTTGTTCAGAAGCGTTTATGAAAATAATTCATTTTTAAGGTAGTGAGACGAACAACTTCTGTCATTCAATGAAAAAACATTTAGAACGTAAAAGGATATTATTTTCATGGAAATTATGTATACAGCACACAAAGCTAGGACCAGCCTTGTTGTCAGATCTCTGGTCCTCACTTGGTGCGCTGGACGCCATACCATGAAGCTCAGAATATACACGGTCGAAATATATACTCAACGAAAAGCGCCGACTGTGGCGAAATTTAGAATCACAGTATACGTGATTTGACGTTAAGCCTACAAAATGAGGTCAATTTTTTTTTCATCGTTAAAGTGATTTAACTTGGTAGAGATTGATATTTGTGAAGATTGAAGGCATGAACAAAGTGAGGACCGTATATTGGTCCTCACTTTGTCGCGGTCCTCACTTCTTCCGCAATTTTCCTGTAGCCGGGCCTCACT
>CAJUYH010007314.1:0-17861 GCA_910591685.1 Galerucella tenella | reverse complement strand
GTCGGAACTTTAGGCTGCCAAGTCTGGCTGCTGTCTTCACACCGCTATATGCTCTTCTTCTTTGATATAGTCATGTGGCTCTGGATGTCTCTAGTTAACAGGGTTAACAGCATGGAAAGATAAATATATTCTTTCTCTATGGTTAAAAGGCTTATTGTAGTACTGTGTAAAAAGAAGAAGACATAATTTTTCAAACAATCAAACAATACACCAAAAAAATCTTGTCTAAGCAAAAAACATTATACAATTATATAAAAAACATAGTCTCCGCGGAAAACAAGTTATTAACTAACAGGACAATGTTTTGTAATATTTCCTAAAAAAAATCGAGTGGGTATTAAGCTTTTGCTCAGATAAATACGTTGAGCATGACTCTAGGTGGTACTCCTACAGAAGTACCTGTAGAACAGGTTCATGCCAAAAGTATTATAGTAATTCATCCTGGCTCATTAAATTTAAGAATAGGCAGAGCTTCAGATTTAATACCATTAACAACCTTACATGCTATTGCAAGGAGGAGATTACCAAATGGATTTGAATATTCAGACAGTTTTTTACCAGAAAAAGTTGATTCTACTCAAATACAAGATTTGGAAGAAGCTAGATTAACTGTTTCACACACCTTGCAATCCTGTCTGCAGTCGGATGGGAGAAGAAGGTATGCTTTGTACACTTTTTGATAGCTTACCTTTTAATCGATAATTTTTAGATATGCTACACCACCACAACAAATAGCGGCTTTTAATCGTCGCTCAGAACCAGAATTGGTCGGCAACCCGGGAGGTGATTGGGTAAAACCAGAAGGTGACTTAGTTATTGGTAATGACATACTGCGATTAGACCCAAAACAAGAGTTTAACATACATTTTCCTTATAAGCAAGGAGAACTTAATATCCATTCTGGACCAGGTAGAGCTAAATGATTTTTTTAAATGTTTTCACTGGTGAAGTAATTTTTTTTCAGGTGGTTCCATTACATCTATTATGGCTGATTTAGAAACAATATGGACTAACATTCTTGAAGTTAATTTTCAAATTACTCGTAATGAATTGAAAAATCATAAAGCTGTGTTAGTGATACCTGATGTTTATAATAGGGCTTATTTAAGAGAACTAATGTACCTTTTGTTATGTAAAATTGGTTTTGGCAGTTGTTTTTTACTTCAAGATCATGTAGCAGCTACATTTGGCTCTGGATTGAGTTATGCATGTGTCATTGATGTTGGAGATCAAAAAACATCTGTTTCTTGTGTAGAAGATGGAATTTGTCACCAAAATACAAGGTAAAAGATATAAAAAAATAATATTCACGTACATTTTTAGTGAATAGAAAATTTTTAGGGTTAGACTGGATTATGGTGGTGGTGATATAACTCAAATATTTTTCTGGTTGCTTCAAAAATGTGCCTTTCCTTACAAAGAATGTACAGACAAAAATAAATTAGATACCATGCTATTGCGAAAACTCAAGGAAGATTTCTGTCATGTCAATTTAGATATATGTGGATCTCAAGAAAAATCGTTTGTTTTGAAACAACCTGATATGCCAGTTTATCATTTTACAATTCAAGTTGGTGATGAATGCATTGTTGCTCCTTTGAGTCTATTTAGTCCAGAATTGTTTGCCATTACAGGACCAAAGTCTATACATACTCAGAAAATATCAACGGGAGATCCTGAAGATCCACATGATGAAATATATCTGAGAGATATCAGGAAAAAGGGTTAGTTAATATTGTATTATATTAATTAATAAAAAAACATTATAACTAAGAATTTAAAAATATTGATAAATCTACTTTTCACAATAATCATTGTGAAATTCACTTGGTTACAATATAAACTTCAACAGGTATGAAAGAAAGTATGGACACAGCAAACTCGGACATTTCGGACCCTTATCTTGATAGCCAACAAAACAATCCTAATGATGATGACATTGTTGTGGATGCTATGGACCCAATTATTCCAGCCTCTATTAAAGAATTTGTTACAAATCCAGGGCAGATACTGAGTTTAGATCAGGCAGTCCTTCAAAGTATTGATAGATGTCCCAATGAAGAAATCAAGAGAAAAATGTATGGTTGTATTTTAGTTGTTGGCGGAGGGATGAAATTTTCAGGTTTGTTTTATATAATTTTACAGAGATATATTTTTTGTAATATATTATCTACTTTTTCGCAATGTAAACATTATAGAATTATTAACGATTCTTTTTCTATCTCGCCAAATAGATACTACATTTTTTAATATCTCCTCTGATATTTTTACAACATAAGAAAACTTTATCAGTGTTTCATTATTGTTCTTGATCAAGAATCTATTTTGATGCAAAGTTTGGGGGCAAAAAAATTCTATTCAATATATTTTAGAGTAGTAAGGTGATATTTAGATAATTTTTGTAGTAAATTGTGGTTGACTTCCTCTTTGCAGAGAGTGTCTACAAGTATCTGTATCTTTAAAAAATAGAAAAATCGATTTTCCACTAAAATATTTTCTTCTGTAAGTTACTTAATTACTTATTATTTTTTGGGAATCAAACCACAATAATGTTTTTTATTTTTTATTTCGACGTTTCGGTAGCGTTCCAGCTACCGTTGTCAAGATTAACTAGTAATAAAAAAAATTTTTGGTCCCTATCTGACACAACGAAAAAAATATGACAACTAGACAATCAATAACATTTTGAATTTTAAGACTACAAAACTTTGTTGTCAAATTTTATCAAGGTCCAGTCATAGTAGATCACATCTCTGGTAAAATGTGAAATAAAATATTTTATTTTATGACATTCTAACGATATGATAGTCTACTAGAAATGGAATCCAGTGAAGTGCACGTTCCAGGAACGGTTTTTATAGGGATAGCGCTTTTTTTTTCGCTTGTTTTGGAAATGTTAATAAAACGCGTTTGTTGTTACTTTTTTGTGTATGATTATTTTTGTTTTCAAAATATGTATAACTCAGTTTGGTGATTTTGTGTATTGAAGTGTGTATCGATTAACATACTATTCCAATGATCAATTATAAGAAAACCTGGATAAAAACTTATGATGCTATCCTGATAACACAGGTAATTGATTATTGGAAATTTCTCTTTCTAACATTGGTAACCAAATTTGACTACATTCGGCTGAAATACTAGCTAGACATTTATCTGCATTTAGTTGTATTAAAGCACTTTCTTTTTTTTTTCGTCTTTTATTATTGGGCTCTTTCAATATTATTTTTGTCGAATCCCATTGAATTTTATGCCCCTCTTCCTAAGCATGTTTACAAATACCTGACTTAAAGAACTCCCTATCTTTGATATATTTTTTATGTTCACTTATTCGGACTTTCGATGGTCTAGATGTTTCACCTAAATAGAATTTGTCACATTCACAAGATATCTGATATATGCAATTTTTTTAGGCATAGGAACATGGCTTCAAAATAGAATATCATTACAAATTCCATATTTGTATCGAGCAGAGCAACTCGATATTGTAACTAACCCACGAGATATGGATCCATCAATGGTTGCCTGGAAAGGAGCATGTATTATGTCTTGTCTGGAAACAGCACATGAACTTTGGATTCAGGCAGATGAATGGGAGAAATTTGGAGTAAGAATTTTAAGAGAAAGGGCTCCATTTACATGGTAGAAGTATTATTTTGATGAATTTCAAATTTGTCATTGGCACAGAAGTATTTGATTAAATTTGTATATAGTTTCAATGAAAAGAGCATAATTTAATTCAAATGATTGATATTTTGTAATTTATAAAATTAATTACATATTATTATACTCGTATTATGGCTTAAAATATTATCATCAATTATAGAATGAATAGAAATGACGACACAAATATATATTGGAAGGTGGTGAATAAGGAGAATGGGGGAAGAAATAGGGAGGGTAATGAAGAGAAACAAAGGTAGGCCAAAAGATAATATGAATTCAAAGAAAAAGGATTAGCAGTGTAGATAGATGAAGAGAGAATAGAGAGAAATGCGAAATTGACAAAAAGAGTGAGTGTAAGTAAAAGATGAATAATGAGGAAGAGGTGATAAGATAGGAATGAGTCAGAGAGATGGAAGGATGCAGAACAGGGTATTTATAAAAAGATTTTTTTTCTTGTTCCATGGATTTGAAAAGTTGAAAGTATGTAGAAAATAAAATTTGGCGCCTATCAGCTTTGAATATTAATATTGAGGTGGTTTGCCTCAATTTATTTGTAATTTTTCTATTTAAATAACGCTGGGATTTTTTTCATTTTTTAATATTAATTACTTGGAATGCCTTGTTTGTGCAATATCTAGCTGAGAAGATTTTTAGGGCACTTCATGATTTACAAAAAAACGTCAAAAAGGTCAAAGTTCCTCAGGTCAATCGTTTCAAATATATCTGCCTTCAAAAATTTCAAATATTTCCCAATAAAACTGCACTAATTACTTGAATTCTTTTAACCTGAGGTTTTCAACTTTTTTTATTCTTATTTACTCAATAAGTAACTCACAAAAAGCACAAATACATATATACAGGGTGATTCATTTAGAATGTCCAATCTCTGAACTTTAGATTCTAGACCTCAAAATATGATGATTCTGCTCAACATGCCTTATGCAAATATTGCTAATTTCCGAGATACGGGGTTTCAAAGTTTAAATTTTGATTTTTCGCAATAATTTTTTTTCACAATTTCTCTTTGAGCATTTGCTTTGAAGCTTTTTATTTTTGTTTACAAATTTGTTATTGTTAAATTTTAAGGAATAATAAAAATTTTTATGAAAAAAGTAAAATTTATTGAACTTTTTAGAAGCAAATCACTCGATAACCGATTGAATTACACGAATCAAAGAAGAGTAACTTTTTTTTGTAGAATTAAACGCTTTTTAATATTTTTTTATTATTTTAGTTGTAAATTTAGCCCAAAAAAGTTTACTATGATTTTTTTTATTAGAATTTAAGTGCCTCGACAACTATGGCCATTGGCACTGTACAAAAGGCAAAAAGACATATTATAAATACATACACTATCTTAAAACATAAAACATGTAAAATACTCGGTAAAATATCAATATAGTTTATATTTTGTGGTAGAGGTTAGTTGATTTGAGGAATTTCTATGATTTAATTAACACAAACAAGTGTAACTAGCGCCCTCTATTAGCAATGTTAAATTTGAGTGCAAATTATGATTCCTCATGCCAAAAAACGTAAAATTGCCAATTTTCAAAGAGAAATTGTGAAAACATAAAAAATTATTGCTAAAATCAAAATTTAAATATCTTCTGTATGTTCCTTGTGGTATATTATTCATTCTTTTTTTAATTTCTTGGGAAATTAAACCACAATATTTTTAAATTCTTTATTTCAACGTTTCGGTAGCGTTCCAGCTACCGTTGTCAAGAAAAAATAAGTAGAAATTAATTATTTTATCCCTAACTGACACAACAGAAAAAATTTGAACACCCCGTATCTCGGAAACTAGCAATATTTGCATAAGGCATGTTGAGCAGAATCATCATATTTTGAGGTCTTGAATCTACAGTTCAGAGATTGGACATTCTTAATGAATCACCCTGTATAAAGGTTAAAAATATCAATTTTTTTAGATAAAAATGTCAAGTTCCTTATTTCACTAGCTAGCCAAACACTCAACATTGTATTGTGTTAAAATTAAAAATTATGTAAATATGTTGCTGTGTTGGTGAGCCTGGTCGTTCGGTATCCATAGGCCTTTTAATAGTTTGCTCAGCGCACGCGCGGAGAGGATTCATTGAAACGACTGTCTGATAATCACTTTTTATTTGTATAATTATCATACATAGTGCAAATCAATTTCCAAATGGTTATTTCATTTTTTTGACACATGAAGAATAAATGTAACAAAACAAAACCATTTGTTCGGAAATAATAGTTATTTGTGTACCAAGGCCGTAATGTTGATCTTTTTTGGCCGAATCTGAAATTTGCGGCCGAGGCGTAGCCGAGGCCAAGCAAATTTCAGGTGAGGCCAAAAATATCATACGGCCGAGGTGCACACAAAATTTTTTAAGCGAGTGTCTCATCAAATAGGTAACAACTTTTTTTTACAATTTTGTTTCTAAACAGAGACGAAACTGGAAGATTAGATTCAAATTTTTATTAACCAAATGAAAAGTGTATTATTAAGTAACAAAGATGTGTACAGAATTACTTACAGTAAGTATGATAAACAGAAGTTGGGTCATAACGAAGTTAATAAATTAGGGCATTATTTGCTATTAATTGTTATGTTAAATGTACATTTACTACATTTTGAAAATGTAATACCACTTTTAGACATGACATTGTTAACAAACATTTCATTTTCTTGATTTTCCGTAACAATGGTTCTTGCTGGAAAGCTGCTTACTGAAGTACCATCTAATTCAATTTCTTTGGAATTATTTTGAACAGAAGAACGCATACCTGAAGTACCTTTTCCTCCTGCAAGAATTCTATTTGAAATTTCCTTCTTTCTTGAAATGGAATCTTCAATGTAGCCTTCTGCTACAGAGTTAGACTTCCAACCTCCGTGGCTTTTTAACATTAAAATATCAGCCCCTGTTTCAACCAAGAGAGAGGCTGAACTTCTTCTAAAAGAATGACCCGTATACTTATTAGCATTTGGTAATTGTAGATACTGTGCAATAAGTGATGGTATTTTTCCAAAGGTATGAACACCAACAACTTGTGTAGAACATTTTCCTTGGCGATAATTTATAAAAAACGTTTGATGACGTACATTGAAAGGTCGTAAATTTAAGTATTTTCGAATCAGCTGTAGGGCACTTATATTTTCAATTATTTCATCAGTTATTGTAAATACTCGTTTTTTACCGGTTTTTGTCTACGGGACTGTGATTACTAACAAGTTTCCTTTGTCTTGAATATCATTTATAGACAACTGCCTTAGTTCATTTCGCCTACAAGCACCAGTCAATCCAATTATCAAGCAAACCTAAAAATATTACAATATAGTTATAAGAACAATGAACTTTAAAAATATTGTGTTTTATTACCTTCCACATTAAGTAGTTCTTATCTGGAGCTTCTGTTAAGAATTTATTGATATCGTCTCTTGTAAAAACTGCCGACTTTTTCGCTTCGTAACCCACATTTTGCTTTTTCAAAAAAGCATTCAGTTTTGAAAACTTGCTGATATCAATGTTATTTTTGACCATAATTGTTGATTTTAACATCGAGTATACGGACCATAATGTTGATGATTTTGAAACCTTGGCCTTTTCCAGAAAAAATGCGAGAAGTACTTCTTCTTTTAATTTTTTAATCTTATGTATGTTGCACCATTCCATAAAAATCTCATACTGGTTTAAGTAAATCTGCCTGGATTTTTCAGGTAATAAATTTAGAGTCGCTGCATTGGCGGCTTCATAAATTTCAGCTGGATTGTCACTATCACTGTCACTCATTTTTCTTTTTAACTGTTTTTTATCACAGTATACACCGTAAATGTGGTTTTTATTATTTGTTAGTTATTTATTTTACATTTCATTTCACTGACAGAAACGGAAAGCTTGTAAATAAACAGCCTGGCAACGGAACCTTTCCTTTTGTTTTATGGGTAAATAATTCAAACATGCAAATTAAGTGTGTCTAGTAGGCCGCCTTCATAATTTGACAATCTTAATATCGGACGTGGAAATAACTCAAATAAGCAAATTAAATGTTTCTAGTAGGTTGCCCTCATAATGACTTTGTTTGCAAAAGCGGCCGTAAAGTAAAAAAGCGGCCGTAAAGTAAAAAAGCGGCCGTAAAGTAAAAAAGCGGCCAAAAAAGATACACTTTAGGGACGTTAATAGATCCGTAAAACTTCATTTTTTGTGACACTCGCTTAAAAAAAAAATTGTGTTGATTTCGAAACGTTCAACAAAATAAAAAATTGCGAAAAATACAAATTCCGTTTGAAATAATTGGCCGCTAATAGATTCATTTCAGCGCAAATTTTATTCAATCTTATAACTATAAAATAAAGCACTACTTTGAGGTTGCCTGTTTAATTATTTAAATATATACACAACATTAAGACCAGGTAATTTCATATATACAAAATTGGTTATTTTATTTTCGGGTACTTATTATTTAAAAAAAAGTATTAAACTTAATGGTGAAAAGCCACAGACTTCATTTTATTAATATCACAACAAATACCAGCAATTGATAGTTTTATTTAAGTAATAAATGATAATTGAATAATTTCAGTTCTAAGGGTTTAAATACTTTCAATTCAATAATCATTTAAATAGATTTGTTCGAAATTCGAAAGCTCACTGTTCTCACCGAGATCAAAAACGTTACTTTAGTCACGAGTTTTATGAGGCACAAGTGGAGCGAAACAGAACGAGGGCCTCATGAAACTTGTGACTAAAGATGTTTTTGACACTAGGTGCTTACTATACTTTTTCTACGCCCTAGGAAAAAAAACATTGTTATATTATATTATTTTAATTATATTCACAATGACTGACGTGTCATTGAAGAATCAAATGACAGAGAACTACAAAATTATCAAGTAATATTAAATATAAATTACAGAGAGAAGAGAACTTGTAATAGACATTTTAGCAAGAATTTGTTTTTATTTGGTGTGAAAATAGCTTTCATAATTATTAACATAAACTAAAAAACATAGTATTTCTGGTATTTGTTGTTTTATACAGTGTCCCAAAAAGCTTTATAGAAATTAAGAAAAAATATATCTCATTTCACAAAAAAAACTCGATGGATCACTCTAAAAATCGCTACCTACCCGATCAGATTTGTCGGTATGAGCGCAACCATTATAAAACATGTAAGGAAGCAGAAGGAATCCTGAAAAATAGACAACATGTATTCCAGCCAATAATTTTTTACTCGATTACGGATCTATAAGTCATGCAGAGCTTTTTATCAAGAACATATTTTTTGTGCGAAATGAAACATACATTTTTTACATTCATAAAAACTTTAGTGGACACACTGTATAGTTTTGTGCAACGATACTGAAACTTGAAATTTCTGATTGTACATTGACTATAGCAACTTTTCGGTAATATATATTTTTACTACAACTTTTTTTTCGGCCTCTCAATGGTAAAATTATGTTGTAAATAAATTGTTGTTTTTGTTAGTACCGTAAAAATAGGGTAAGTAATTTTCATAATTTACTTTGATTTATTCATAATTCTTTGAGTGTACAATAGGTCTTTAAAAATTACTTTCATTTTACCAGAAATTTTTCGTTTCAAATCAACTACACAAACTATTTGATTTCCTATTTTTTGAAAAAGGCATTAAGTTCAAAAATTTTCGGAGTTTTAAAATAACGATTGGAATAGTTAGAAGAAGATCATTTATTTCTATGAGATACTACAGGGTTTCATCAAAATATGCAGACGCTTTTACACAATAAAAACCTTTTTGTATCCATTAATCATTGACATATTTTCATTAAAAATGCTTCTTTGATATTTCAATAAATATATGTATATCAAATTAATATCCCGGTTCGAAATGTTTAATGATCCAATCAGTTTTGCTCTTAAGGTGGATTTATGCAAGACAAAATTAAAACTAAGATTAATTTAAAACTAAAACTAAGAAGATAAAACCATGTTATTTTTTAATTTAAATCTTAATTTCTTAGTTTTTTGCATGAACATATACTATACACGTACATCCTCATGCAAGAAATTAAGATTTAAATTAAAATATAACATGGTTTTATCTTCTTAGTTTTAGTTTTAAATTAATCTGTTTTAATTTTTTCTTGCATGAATCCACCTTGAATCAAGAGAACGTTTTATGTTGAGGTGTAGCATTGAAAAGTGAGAAAAATTGCAACTTCCATCCAAAATTGAACTCTTCTGTACTCAAGTTCCTAATAGTAGTGCAGATCTGTTATCATCAAGTATGTATTTATGTTGTTTATAAATGGTAAACTTTAATTCATTCCCTATAATCCTATAATTTCCAACTTTAAACGCTTGTAGTTCGTTAACGAATGAAGTAGACTCCGTTTCACTTAAGTCACGTGAAATTTGACAACTGTCATGCACAGAAACCAAAATCCGTCTTGTTTATCGTAACGACCGTTTCATGTCATTGGCGGCAATGTTTTATGCCGACAGCCATTTTATTATTAACATTTGAGGTTGTCTAGTCTGTGAGTGTTGTTTTGTTTGATCTAAAACCAAGCCTCATAAACTTTTTAGTGTTAAAGGAAAAATTATCCACATTCACGGCTGTTACGCTACTGAATATCAATTTTACCATATTATGGCGCTGGTTTTGACAAGTTCTACCTACAACTGCAACTTGGCTTCATTTTACGAGAAACGAAGTCTACTATCACTATTTTTAGCCTGTCTATTATCTCCTAGTTAGCTAATTTTTAGTTCACTTATAAGATGTGAAGTTAAACACCTTATTGCCTTTTTCAACAAGATATTTCAATGTCGCTCTATGGAATAAAAAAAAACGATGCAAATTATGTATAAAATACACAAGATTACTGTTTCTTTTAAACCATTATTTTACAAACTAGTGATAATTACGTGAAAATATTAAAAATTAAAAACAGTACGATAGATATTCGTTCATAAATCAATTATTTCTAACAAAGATTATCATATACAGTCTAAAACAGACGTATACAGCAAGTGTCAAGTTTATTAAAAACATTTTGATCTTTAACAAATTCGTTAAATATTGTGTGCCTATTGGGTATTCAAATTAAGATCGGTGCGGAGGTAACTGAACCACTTCTTTCTACATTGTTGTATAACCCCAATAATCTTTTACATAGCATTTCCATTGTTTGATTGTAGTTTAGACGTTGCCTTTGAATGTTTTTCGTTTTTTTATTATACTCCTAGTTAAATAAGTATTGTTAATTGTATATTAATAGTATATTATGCAACGATCATGTATTAATAACCATTACATGAGTTTCATACACTATTTTTTCTATGAAGAAATAATGTACAAAGAGATAGTTCCTTTTCTGCCACCAGATAGAGTATCGCTTATATTGAATTCTCAATACCACAACGAGATATATGGTCTGGCAAAATGTAAGTGAATTGATAGTAGTATAACTTTCACTTTTACAAGGCGCAATGGACAGCTATGCCATCTGCCAACGCGGTTTACGTTGAACTTTAGACAAACTTTAATAAGGTATAGACACGTGCTTCTTATCAGTATACGCAAAAGGTTGTTACCTGTCTGTAGGAACGTTCATTAAGTAGGTTACTTGTAGTTACCGCAGAAAACACCACCACTGGTAGAGTTACTGCACTAAACAGTATCTATTGGTTTGTTCTACATACGGAGATTTGAGAGTTCTTGTTTAAATGTTTCAATTATTATTTTTGAGTTTTTATCGGTATCTAATACTTAAAAGAAATGAAAAAGGTTGTGCAAATACCTTTAACTAAGTGTATTTCATTACTATGCAGTTTATGCTCAGATATGGTATTTAGACACACTTAAACTGTTTGAAATTAAATGTGTAGTGGTATTAAACCTTGCACGTGGCTGTACCAAACTGAAGTTTTGAATAATCTAGGCTTGGTGTTTGTCAACTGTGATATATTCGAGATTTTCATTAAAAAACTTTGTTATAAGATACTAATACCAATAAATATCCTTTGGTTATTGACAAATTTAAAAAATAAGTTATTTTCTTTTCTGTACTATATACAGTCGACTCTCGATAAATTGAAACTCAAGAGACCAGAAAAAATTTCAAATTACCAATAGTTCAAAATAAAAAGAGTTTGATCTTGATTCGAGATTTATTGTTTTAAAAACATACAATTATTCACAAATAATTATTATTTACTGAAAATGGTCAGTAATTTTCTGTTTAGTGAATGAGTGAACGACTTTCAACTTTTTGAAGACTGGAATGCGAACTGCATTAATCGACAGGGTCACATGTATGTTAAAGGGTGTGTGTGTTTCAGGCTTGTATTTATAGTTTGTGTTGATATGTATACCATTTAAACTATCAAATTATTTGCTTTTACTGTAATCGCCTGAAGCAATGAATAAGCCTTCACATACGAACAATCTACAAAGTAACTAAATATATCTTATTTAGTATCTAAAAGGTGAAGAGCTGAATCTCTTTAACTTATTCCTGTATCTGAATATTGTCCAATGTAACAAAACTATTTAGTATAAATATTAATATAATGAATTTCTCATAAAACTCTAAAACATTTCGAAAAAGGTACGTATTTAAAATGTAAAATAAAAATAGGTATTTTGCATTTTGTGTTTAAAATACATGTATTTTAAATAATTCACATCTCTGTTGACTAGAAAAGTAACTTTTCTAGTATCTTTGACAGCTTTGGTTGGTGGGCAATAATTACTTTTCCTTCTTCAAATTACCGAGGAGACCAATTTGTACTAATTCTATTTTTCAAGAGATCGGTGAAAAAAACTCCAATGATCGAGAGTCAACTGTAATTATTCTTTACTTGACACATTCTGTATAGTCTTCATAGCCGATACGGCATTAAAAATATTCACAAAATCATAATTGATTGAATGAATCTAAACCGAAAAATACATAGAAGCTCTAGTTATTTTCTTTCCTAAACACACATTGTTTTTTTTTCAATAAATAAATTTTATCAATTCAAAGATAGCATTGTAAAAAATACGAATAACAAGCTAAATGTTAAAACATGAAAAAAATTCGGAGAGGCTGGTCCATATTAATTTTAGATCCAAAATTATAAAATTGATTACAAAGCGAACATATTTTGACAAAATCCGTGAAAAATGTTTTTCTGCCAATGAAGCAAATATGTCTCAGGATACAGGAGAAGAATTTAAATATTTCCCCACTGTCAATTTATGTTGTTAATATTTCAAAGGTATTTATGGCCGATTGCTTCAGTTTAGCTTAAATGTAAGGCTTAACTAAGTGCGGCTTGCTGATAATTCCAACCTCTCATTGCACCATGTTTTAAAGCCACGTCATTGTACATAAATACTTTACTTGCATGGAGAAAGCTGTGCATAAAATTTCGAGTTTCGACTAGATATAGTTGCAGCGATTTTAATTTTTTAAGCCTGGTTACTTGTTAAGCCAAGCCAATTTTATTTTTGAAATAGTGAAGAATTGAAACAGAAAAATATATTTCATGGAAAGACTTTGCATTATTTCTAATAATTATGACATACGAATAATTGAAAATAACAAACAAAAAAACATTTACTTCTTCACTATAAAAAAAACTATTCAACGAAAAATACTGGAAAATATTATTAATTTTATGTCGATTTTACAGCTTTTTATATGAATATCTACGATTTTTCAGTTGTAGACATCAACACTTCGTATTGGATATTTTTATTCATAATATTATTGTATCAGTTGTGACAAGATATTTAAAATTTCAACATATTTACAAAAAGTGATGCTTTTTTCATCGAGAAACATTGACCAACAAAATTTTTTATATTACGATGATAAATGACTGAAAAATACAAAATCGATATTACAGCACCATCTTTGAAGAGCTCAATCTCCCTTAGGAAGCATTATTAGATAAGATAGTTTATTTAAAATCAACATCGAATGCGCTCTACATTTTGCTGATCTTTGAAGAGCGTTTTTGTACACCTTGTATATACAGCGGCAAAAAGTTTAAGATGTAGCATGTTAGACACAGTTGCTTCACGTGGCAATGAACTTGTTTATAATGAGTGTCAATTTTCCGTGATCACAAAAGAATTGAAAAAGTTATGAAACTTTTTAGTTTCATTGTTACCTGTTTTAGTTTTTGACGAAGATGGTAATTAATTTAAATCAGTAATCAATTCAATAGTAAAGTTTCTCTTCATAATTAACAACCCCAAAAATCAATTCCCAGACTTTGGTTAATAATAGACACCCTGATAAAAATTTCATAACTGTTAAAGAATCTTTAATAAAGATGTAATGGTAAATCACAAATGACAAATCTACAACTTTGCATAAAGTTTTAACAAAGTTCCAACACCCATTCCAAATCATCTTTTTCCCCTGTTTTCCAGTCAATGCAGAGGCTTTTTGAGACAAACTTTATATGTATTGTCCAGGTAAATTTTATGTTATAGATCTCAGTTCTTAGTATTAAAAACATCACAATATTAGCATTCTTATTTGATTTGACTCATTTCGATTAGAGTTACAGAATAGTATTTGTGTAAAAATTCTTGATTTTTGCCTACATTTTTTGTAATATAAACATTTACTTTGATTATAAAAAACATCCTGTCGTCATTCTCCATAAAACTGGTCATAACTCACGAATCAAAAGGATATTGTCATTTTTGAGATCTTTTTGTGAATATTTGTTCAATTTTTTCAACTGTATGAACAATTTTTTTTAATATCCAACAAAAATATGTTTGTATGTCCCTGTTTCCAATTAGTAAAAAAACACCAATATATGAATAGTGCAAAATCAGATAAATAAGAGAAAAAAAAATTAATTCATCCTATATTTGAAGATTGCATACATTTTTATAAATACAAAAATAACGGGCAATTAACACTCATTCAATAATAATTGTTTATACTTTATTTGTGATAAACAAAAATCTATAATAAATGCAAAATTTACCCAGGAATGAACAATATAAATTAAACCAATCATTAGGTTATACAGCGCCTGCTTCCTAAAATATTCGTCAATTATTCGCTCTATTATACAGGGTGATTCATTAATAAGGTTAAAACATGGAAAACACTCTCTGAGGTAGAGAGAGTTTTATGTCAAAATCTAAAAATTTTCCTTTACTTGAAGACTCGATTATTTTCTACCATATTTGTAAAGTATTTAAGTATATGTATCTCAGAATAGAGACCTACATTATCAAGTATTTTATTTCACTCTGTACATAATATTTTCAACGAATATTTTAGAATTCAACTCCGCCCTGTAAATTCGATTAAGAAGTTTTGGTTGATTTCTTTGAATCGATCCTTAAATTTAAATGGAGTTTTTCGATACAAAAACTGGTAAACACTATCTACCTATCTACCACGGTATTACAAAAATTTTTTTTGCACAATTGAAAGAAATTTATCATTTCTATTATACAACAAAATACACAAAGTCAGTCTAGATATGTACAAATAGTTCGTCCATTGGATTTTTAGTAAATATACGAGATGTCCAAAATTAATAATTTGGTGGTTTTCTGAATATCCCGTTATATTTTAAAATAGTCTTTTTTTTCATTATTTTATTAACATTTTCAGTTTCATTTTGCTACGTAAATTTACTTAAAATACATTTTTAATAGAAAAATGCTTACCCCTTAGGAACTTTCATTGGTAAAATTAAAACAATGTTTTCTACCACACTTCCCGCGTAATTGGAAGAATCAAAGAAACTAGCTAGTTTCAAAATTTGTTTGTTAGTGAAATAAAATAAGAAACAACTCGGGCCACTTGCAGATTACAGCCACACTTCATTGTTTGAAACTAAAATATATTCCGAGGAAACGTTCAAACATTTTTATTTTCAACACAGCATGTTGATAGTGAATTGTATTCTTCATTAGCATGTCGTTGTTAGATTGTATGTGTCAAATTCTTTGGCACGATCTGTAGTTTGAAAAGTTTGACGGATTTTAACAGGTCAATGCTGTTGAGGCTATCGTTTTTTCAAAATAATTCAATTCAAGTTAATTATTCAACAGTTGACTATTTGTTCAATAAAAATTTAAAAATCTTGTAGCGATTTCAACAAAAAGTACCTTTTATATAGAGAAATAATAAAGAATTGTAGACAAAAGTATTTAGCTGGAAATACAAGAATATTGTACAATAAAAGCCACAACAAAATTAACTGTTGATGTAACTTAAAAAATATTAAATTTGTATTTCCATCCCGAAAGTAGAATATAAAATGTGAATTTCATGTTTCCAAAATTGAATTTGGGCATTTTGTTTTTGTTCATTTACCACCTGTCACATAATATACTTCAAAAATAAAAGTTGAAGAAACTATTGAAGAAATTTAAAAAAAACCTTGAAAGTCATTGCTTGCCAAAAGAAAATAAAGCAATGCATGTTTTTGTCATTTTAAGATGGAAACAACATGAGGATGAGTCTTTTGGAATTTTTTATGCGAATTTAAAACTAATATGTACTAATAAATATTACAAATAATCAAAATAAGAAAAAATCATGATAAAACCAAAAAAAGAAACTTCCCTTAAAAAGAGAAGAGAAATTCAAATTCAAGGCTTTTGGTCAGATATTAGAAAGCAAGGCTTTATAAATAAATCATAGTTTCATTAAAAAGCAGCACAATTTGACAAAAAAAAAGGTTAGTTAGTAAGCCAGCTTGTTTAAAAGTGAGTTTTTGTCACCTTTTGTTACTGATATTTTATTAAATGAAAACGGAACTTATTTATATCACTTGTATAACTATACGAAAAAACTTTCGGTCTCTTCTAAAAAAAAATATTACAAAAACATCCGTTTCTTCATACACCTCCTGAGAGAATGGCGAATGTAAAAAGTAAAAATTCAATAACAGTGTAACTGTACGTAGCAAAACGAAATTGACATTAAAAAAAACTTTCCCAACATAATAATATACACATCGTGACATCTGTTCCTTTCAAATTTTATACATCGTTGCCCTGTTCATAAAATCACTTCAGCTATTATAATTATTAAAAAACGTTTACACATACTTATTTTCTTACACCAATTGCACACCCTTGCTTGTTTCCTTTCTAAATGAGCAAAATTAATCGAACGAAAACATTTTTCAAATGTTGAAACAATAAAAACGTACAACGGAAACGTGGTTGAATAATAAAGGACATTTACCCATACTAGTTAGGCAAGTTAACTATCATTACTGTTATTGTTGAGATACCTTTGGATTACTATTATTCAGCTACATATCCGTTAAGTATACAAGGTGTAACAAAAAGTCATAAATTAAACAACAAATTCTTGGGCCGAAAATACCTAACTTGTCTTAGTTCAGCCCTTTGACATATTACAATGAAAATTATTGTTGATGCAAATGTCTAATTATATCTGTGAGGTTTATTAAAATTTTTGTAGCATAGTAAGGCCGTTAAATTTGGAGAGGTTTAGAGGATCTCAACTCCCATAAAATTTTAACGGGATGAAATGATTCCGTTATTTTTGTTTGAAATATGCTTTATTTATAAGAAAGACACTTGTCAATTTTCATTATAATATTATGTCCGAACAACTGTCGAGATATTTGAAAAAATCAATTTGTAATTGGTAATTTGACATTTTCACATTTGTACTGAGGCAAGTTATGTTAATCGAGTCATTTTTAGCCCCAGAATAGGTGGTTAAATGTATGATCTACCTTTTTGCTACACCCTATATGTATCTACTTTTATAATACACAGTATTACGTAACTTTTAAGCGTTTTATCAAGTTATATATTTGAAATATTAAAGGTAACGGCTTTTGTATATTATAAAAATAAATAGATGAGTATTCTTGAATACATATTATTATGTCCTCTCTAAGCAATAAAAAATTAACTTTTATCATTATTCCAGTAACAAGCTATTAATTAGAGAATTTTAGAACAATTCCATCGACACAATCAATTTCTATTTCAGCTAGGCAAAATTATTTCAACTCGAAAATTATTATTTAAATAATGAATAAATATAAAAAATAGAGTTGTATATTATACAATTTAAAATCATTTGTTGATTATTTTCATTTGTTGTATATATTTTGTGTAGATGAAAGAGTTGAAAAAATTCTCTGGAGGATTACGATTTTCAACTTAAACTTTAATAGCTTCAAGAATGTAGAAAA
>CAJUYH010007313.1:0-17864 GCA_910591685.1 Galerucella tenella | reverse complement strand
TTATTACTTCATAATTTTCAAATCAAAATATTCCGAAAACGGTACATAATATCGAGTTTTACCAAGAGTACCTTTTTGGTGTAGAATTAAACGATGTTTATGTTCACTTGGAGTTTTGACTAATAATTCTACCCTTAAAAAAGTTATGTTGAATAATACGTTGTATGAATCGTGTAACTAGCGCCCTCTATGAGAGTTAGTTATAAAAACAAATTCATGGGATATATCAGCTTCCAAAACATATTCGTATAAAATTTCATTGCAATGGTGCCAGTAGTTTCGGCAAAATCGTAAGAAATGTGTAATTTTTCATTTTCTTCAACGCCCTTTATCTTGAAAACGGATGGCGTTAGAAAAAAATTTCACTAAGCCAACCCCAATTATTTTTCTGTTTTTTACCTATCCTAGAGACGGTGTTACCTTTTTTTGAAACACCCTGTATATAACAATAATTAAACAGCATCATCTAACTACATTATTTTCAACCTGCCCCATACTTGAAAAAACTTCTCTACGTTTTCACTTTCCACGCTCGATTCAATCTTCTTTTATGAATAAAAATAAAACCCATATACGACAAACGTTGATCACATCAAAAATTCAATGACTTACTCATTATGTCTCGCTTTTGGTTGTTCTGAGAAACCATTTCTGTTTTGTGTCACAGCTGAGAGAACTAAGGACCAATGGCAACTGGGCAATGGGTTGAAATTAAGTCCCCCTATTCTATTTTTTAGATATTGAATTACCTTCCTTTCATTTCGAGCAGTAGCTAGCCAACCAAGAAGGGTTTTTTAAAGAAGGCAGTTAGCATGGCAGGAATTATTCTTTGTTAGACAGAATGAAATCTTATATCTATGTGGGGGTTTTGTTTGTTGTTGAGTGGTGCGGAATTGAGCTGAATTTAATCCTTTAAGGAGGTTGGCGGAATGATGAATTTGCAGAAATGCATTTGGATATTAAACATTGAAGAGTTCCACTTTATCACTTAAGTTCGCACCATATAGGAAACTTTTATTATCACTTTAAAAAAAAAAACTTATTCCTAATAAAAAGTATGTTCTGCATGTTGTAAAAACTAATATACAATTATCAGATATCATTTTTTTCAGTGTTATACAAGGTTTCTCAAAAAATATGAACTCCACTCAAGAATAAAGTACCTTAAAATGTATTTCTAGATACAATAACAACGCAAATTTTACTGTAGTTACGTGTAATATAGCTCTGACAAACTAATGAATGTTTCATACAAAAAAACTAGACATAAGCTGGTGCTATGTTTGGTTAAAGGTAAGTTTCTTCAATACATTCATATAATTGTGTTGCAAAATAGTAATGAATAAAAAAATTCCACATATTTCTACACATTATGCACAAATATGTACCCATCAATCACTGATTTTTTCTGTTGTTACAGATAATGCCTCAAAATGCTGATAAGTATGAATGAAATCCACAGAGAATTCAGAGTGTGTCACTGTGCAGCACATCAAAGACTTACAATTGATTGAAAGTGAATCAAATGAAGAAGGTACTTTTTTTAAATGATTCCAATTATATATGGTCAGAACCAACACCAATTTTTGTTCCAAGAAAGACAATTTCAAGACAGCATTGGTGGAATATACAAATTGTGCCACAATATTGTTTTTTATTTTTTATTTCGACGTTTCGGTAGCGTTCCAGCTACCGTTGTCAAGATTAACTAGTAATATATTGTGGTTTGATTCCCAAAACGAATGATAAGAATAGTATACTCGATAAGTGAGTGAACACTTGTTTCGAGTAGAAATATTAGAATAAAAGAAAAAAGAATAAGTAATGCCACAAGGAACTTACAGAAGATATACAAATTGTGATTGGACTATTTCAAAGTCAAAGAAGATGTGGTAGTTGTGCTATAAGTGAAATGCTGAAAAGTACCAAAACAATTTGCGGAGAGTGTGATGTCCTACTATTTTGCTATACAATATCACAATTAAAAATTTATATATTCTGTAAAATAAGTGTATGATTAGTACATATAAAAATAAAAAAATAGAAACAGTTTTATCAACAGGATTCATAAAACCACCAATTATACATGAAAATAATATCCTCATCACAGTTAGTACACATGCTAGTGGAATGAAAGCATTTAAAAAATATAAATAGGTACATGAAGAATTTGAAAGCAAAAGTAGATTCTCCTTCCTTCCTACAGGTCCTCCTGGGGACATTCTTCAGCTGTGAAAGGTTCTTAATTTAGGGCTAAATCTATAAAGCAGTCTTCTTGAACTTCTTTTTATATTCTTTGATTTTAATAGTGTCCGGTAAGTTGTTGAAAAGTCTAATACAAGCATAATCTGTACTCGACAGTCTATGGATGACTGATTATAATTTATGATTGTTACATTGTATCAGCACAATGCTGTAAGTAAATTATGTTGTTTTGAAGATGAACATCAAACTTCATATACAGTTCGTTCGGTGAATCTTTTCCCATGTATGGAATTATTCACGTACTACGTTCTGTGGTACGTCTCTTTCCTACTCACAGAATCTAAAACCACTAAATGAAACCGTTTGTTGCACTACAACATAATATAACAAACAGAGATAGCCATATGATGAGTGTCGGCGATAAGTTTAACGTGAGTTTGTACGTTGACAGACCTAAGACTTTGTTTACATTTTTATTTCACATTTCTACTCACTTTTTTTCCCTTGCATAGGTATACATTTAATTTAAAAAACAGTTGTTTTAACGACTTACTTACTCCCGAGTGTTCGAATTATTGTAGTAAGTAAAGATTATTTATCTACTTATCATTTATTTACTTCCCAATGAAAACTAACCTTAAATTGACATTTCATCATGGTTATGGATAGAACTCCATCAAACTGAATTGTATAAAACATATTTTGCTTCCACCAATGTAGAAGATATTAACCTGATTTTCTGAAAGACCAGAATGATTTTTTTAAGAATAGGTATGCCTGGAAAACGCACAGGAGCTGGTTCTAAATATGTTGGAGTATTTTGAGTTAGAAAAAAGAAATGGAGGACATATTGTTGGCAAGACAACAGCACTAAAAGTGTACGTAAACCAGATGGTAAACGTATTATAAGCCTTCATGCTGGTTCTACCAAAGGATTTGTCCCTAAAGCAAGTTTATTATTCTGTTCAAAATCTAGAGTAGCTGATTACCATGGAGAAGTGAACAATGAAATATTTATGAAATTGATAAGTACCTACTCAATTAATTCCCAACTTAGAAGAGCTATCTCTTATTGCTATGGATAATGCTCCATACCATACTGTTCTTTTAGAAAAGCAACCTTCTACTAATTCGACAAAAAATGAGATTGTTACATGGTTGACAACAAACAACATTAAGTTTGATACAAAACTTACAAAACCTGAATTGCTACAAATTGCAAAAACGAATGGGAAAGGAAACGTGTATAAAATTGATGAGTTACTACGAGAACATGGTCATGAAGTGCTGGGACTACCGCCATATCATTGTGAATTTAACGCTATTGAATTAATTTGGGCAAATTGCAAATCATATTACAATAATTATATCAGTAAAGATGGGTTTTCAGATGGCTCTGTTATAAATACATATGTGGAAAGAGGCACTGCAACAATGTGATCAACAAATTTGGGAAAATGTGTTAGGCATACTCATGAAATTATAGAAAAGTGGTATGCCCGAGAGCAAAATATAGTTGATATTAGCATTCAACCAATTACCATAGATATAAATACTGGTGATAGCTCTGATTCTATGAAGAAAATTAAATGAAATTTATCGTATATATATTTATGAGTCTTAAATATACATATTCAAAATATTTATTATTTATTTGGACGGCCCAATAGTAATGGTTGCCAGCCATAACACTAAAAAGGCAATTCCGATTTGCAAAGTGTCTACTGAGGAAATTGTTATTAATTGTAACTCTTATGCAAGTGAATTTGCAAAGTAACCCTATAAAACTCTGGAATCGTTTTTTCAAACTAAAGGTTTAGGTAGCATATCGCTAAATGGCTGTGAAATATTTACAAATATCTAGCTTCAATAAATAACGCACACCGTCATTTTAGCCACATCCTAATTAAAACATCAATCTACGACCTACGTGTGATTTAATGTATTGATGTATTGCGTTTGTATATGAATGATGACGCATGGGAAAAGATTCACCGAACCAACAGTACTTACATTATATTACAACCATGATATGAAATAAAATCCATCAAAAATAGGATAAAAATTTTTGGTAATAAAAAATGTATACATATTTTTGGAAACATTTATTGGTTAAAAAATATTACAGGAAGTATTCATGTTCGAAACATGAACATATTTGTTTTTAGTAGATATATCGATGAACATACACATGTTCAACAAATAAAGTATGAAACATTAAAAAAACACAAGTATCTAGTACATTCAAGAAGATAACTTGTTAAATTAAATATAATTTTTGAAGTAGTCATAGATGTCAAAATGGGCTCAGAGTTTTTTGGGGTCCATTTTTTTAGTAAGATGAAAGAAATTAGAAACCAGGGTGTTTAAGCGTGTGCATGGTCGAAAAGTATTTGACTAAAAGGTGTTTTCAGGTATTCTGCAAAGAGTTTTTAGTTATGTTAGATTTTAAAATTTAAATTTTCAATCCTATGTTTAATATATTATTGTTAATTAATTTCACTGTACAATGTAAGTATATTTGATTGATGTGTGTAATCACTTATAAATTATGAAATCAAACAATTTTATTTTGTAAAATCTATATTGTATTTAAACATAAAGTGACGCGTTTCGCTAACACAGTAGCTTTTTCAAAATTTGGAGGTATAAATGAGAAACTTTCTATTTATACAGTGCCTTAATACTAAATTATACGGAAATTTAACAATCAAATTATAATCTATTTACAAGGAAATGAAAAGAATTTGTCTAAATATGGAATTAACAAAAGAATTTAACAAGTTTACCTGGAAACTCATTCACAACCATCCTACAGGAATCTTTCTAGGTAAAAAGGTTTAATAATGGAGAATTGTTAATATCAAGTTGGTCGTTAAGAAGATTATCTGAATATTTGTTTTTATTTATCTCTAGGGCTTCTAGAAGATTTAATTTGAATGATTTAGTTTCTATATGCAAAATTTCAAAATTTGAATCGAAAGAGTGTTGGTTTGCTAATAAATGATTTAAATAGTTGGAATCTAATTTTTCTTTCTAAAGCCTTATCTATTCACTTATAAATTATTTGATTTGTACAAATTGAGTCATTAGACCAATGTTTTTTATCATTTTAGTCTAGCTTGACAACTTTTCACAACACTGGTTTTTACCATTTATTGTTAATTTAGATTCAACTATTATAAAATAAATATAAACACTAATATAGACGGGGATTTTGTTAGGTTAACTTGGTCAGCATACTGTCCTCAGACCAATTTGCTACTCTCGCGCATCTACTATTCAATGCTTTTCACGGACACTTTTTCGACATTTTCCCTATACAAGTTTGTGCTCCTTAGGGTTTCATAGCTACAAATGTTTGACAGTAACTGTCAGAACGCATTAGAATTTTACGCAAATATGGTAGCGTTATTAAAAAAATAGAAACAATATTAAACAAGCACAAAACCCATTTTTTCAATGTAAATGGATGCAATTGCATATTTGAGCGTAGTTTTCAGTTCTGATCTACTTTTTTCAATACTATTTTTTTATATTGTGCAATTGAGTAAAGTTCATATTTTTTGAGAAACCTCGTATAATATAAATTGATATTTGGGAATTGTATTTTAGATTTTAGAGCATGCAAAACTTTTTATGAGGAATAAGTTTTTTTCATAAAATTGATAATAAAAAAGGTTCCCATATGGTGCGAACTTAAGTGGACACAGTGTACCTATATTATAATCTATTTTCACGAGAAAGTTAATAATTTTATCATATACCAGGTAGAGTTGAAGAACGATCAAAAAAATTCAGTGTGATGCTACTTTCTAGCATTTTAATAAATTTTTTTGCCACTATATTAAAAATATGTTTTGTTTCAGGTAACTGCCTTTTTCCTTTAAACTGAATTGCGGTTCGGATAAACTCGTAAGTGACATTTTCATTTGCATTTATTCATGCATCTCCTCAAAGCGTTTCTGTGTGCTTAAAGGCAAGAAATTCAAAGCTGTATATAGTCATTTTTAGATCATTCAACGCCAGCAAATTACGATTCGTACTTTTAAACACAGACGCACAAAAAGATGGATGAAACCTCATAGAATGATTTTAGTCAGAGGCGGACTGGCACGTAAGATGAATAAAATTCCATTTCTTACTCCCGTTATATTATATTTTTCCTATTCTCCTCGTAATTGGATACATTTATTACAGCAAACCTGCAACGTCTCTAGACCTGTTTCTTCTTGCTCTGCAAACCAGACCTCCACAGCTTTTACGACCTTTTAAACTTTTTTTCGGTTGAGGAACGGACGGAGCCAAATCTGGTGAATAAGGGGGGTGTTCTAGTGATTCAAACCCTAAATCACGGATTTTTTGAATGGCAACATGAGATATGTGTGCAGGGGCGTTGTCCTGCAAAAACAAAACACTTTTGGATAGCTTTCCGCGTCTTTTCTCTTCATTTTTTTCCCGTGGAGTGGTCAGTAATGTCGATTAGTAATCTCCGGTTATTGTTCTACCCTTATCCAAAAAATCAATCATGATTAACACCATGGCAATCCCAAAAAACTGAAGCAAGAACTTTTCCAGCAGATTTTTGGACACGAAACTTCTTAGGTCTTGGAGAGGACGAAGGACATTGATCACCAAGGGTATTAGGCATATCTTCGTAAATCTGCTCACCTCTTAACCCTTTTAAATACAGGTACTTGATGATGGCTCGATACTCCAATTTTCCGATTTTCACAATTTCGGTGGACATATTTTTTTTTTCAATTTATTGCATAACTCTGGTTCACTTTTTTGACGTCCAATTTCACACTGACACTTCTAATAAGTTATTGTTCGTTGCTATTGTAAGCAATATTTTTTTTATGCATGGAACTGGTCTAACTAGATATCAATACATCCTTAATTTGAAAAGAAACTTCTATAAAAAACAATTATTTTGATTCAACTTTTCATGATAGTGCCTCACAGCAAATACTGATTTTAGTGGGGAATTTTTTCATAATATTGTATTTTTCGTAGTGATTTATAACTTTTTTTGTTATGAATAATAATGGTTACGTCTCTGTATTTCTGTAATCGAGAATACTGACAGTCATTGATTTGTTCAACATAAAACTTAATATATTACTGTATGCACATAGTTCCAACCACTTCCTTTAACTTTTCGTTGTTTGCCGTTGAAGAGCACATATAGAATTTCCATCCGAGTCTTAAATTACCGCCTAATAAAGTAATTCTAAGCTTCCAGTATAAATGTAGTTTGTATAGCAGCGAGGAACTCAACAAATTTATGCCCAAATTCATTTGATTAATCTCCGAGGACTCGTAGTATGTCTTCCGTTAAAGCTACTAAAATATTTCAAGATAAAATTTTTATAAACACACCTTTAGAACCTTCGTCTGTATGTTTCTATGGAATGGGTTGTCAAAGAAAATTGTTATAAAGCCTTACAATGTTTTTGAAAATATTGCATAGCAACTACTTCTCGGGCTATGTGCCCCGACAGACATTAAATTAAGTAAATAACTACTTCCAAAGTAACTAATAAAGTACTTCAGACATCCACGACACTCACAACTGTCAATTTCCCCGAAAAAATAGATCGTTACGCCAATGTAATTCCCCAGTAATGAGAGGTCTGAGCAGAGACAAAAAAAACCTTCACCTTAGAAATATATTTCGTCCCTATACGAAGTTCATATTTGCTGCAAACGAGGGGGTCCAGTATGACCCTAAGTACATATTTTGTACACGAACCTTTACAGGGTGATTTTCAATACAAATCTGTGACAACTGTGTTGACTTCATTCTAGTAGTCTTCTAGTTGCTGTGTCTTGAGATTCTGTATTTCCATGTATTCCGCATGTATTGGATTTTACAGAAACTACATTCTTCTTTCTTATTCTTTTGGGAATCAAACCACAATAATGTTTTTTATTTTTTATTTCGACGTTTCGGTAGCGTTCCAGCTACCGTTGTCAAGATTAACTAGCAATAAAATTGATAAAATAATTGTCTAGTTGTCATATTTTTTCGTTGTGTCAGATAGGCAGCAAAAATTATTTTATCAATTTTATTGCTAGTTAATCTTGACAACGGTAGCTGGAACGCTACCGAAACGTCGAAATAAGAAATAAAAAACATTATTGTGGTTTGATTCCCAAAAGAATAAGAAAAAAGAATAAGTAATGCCACAAGGAACTTACAGAAGATACATTCTTCTTCCTCCACTTGCTTAAACTATGTATCTATCCAAGTGGCGATGTCCTGGAAATAACAGTACGGTGACGATCCTCTTCTCTAGACATTCACATACCATGGAGGGCTCAATGAACTCTTGACTATCCTAAACTATCTTTGCGCTCTATATCGTTGATCAATATTGAACTGGGCACACTTTTCTATGGCCCATAACTTAAGAATATCAATAATTGTACTAGATTTACCTTTTTTTATTTCTTGGATTGTCAATTTTTCCATAAAAATGTTAATTTTTGCACTCCTCAATCATATATTATCAATCATATACAGGGTGGGGCAATCTTCTGACATCGGTGGATTACATCGTTGTGGTGAGAGATAGAACTTTATAGTTTTGTGTGAGCTAATACAGTTATTGAGGGCACATTTTGAAAATACTTTCGATACAGGGTGTTCCAAAACCACGTAGCAGCACAAACTTACATTTTTTTAAATGGAACGTACTATATTTTGTTCAAGAATCGAAAAGATCTCACCGAGAGCGTTACAAAAATATAGCACTCTAATATATTATAAGGGTGTTTTACAGAGATATGGCCAATTATTAGCAAAAAAGACCTCCTCTTTAACACTCTGTAAAACAGTAAATTAAAATAAATCAACATGTCTTTGTATTCAAATGTCATACACACATCATTGGCTGTACTCAGTATTAATTACCTTTTTTATCTGTGGCTTCTTTATTACAGGGTGAAACAAAACGCAAATCAAGCAATATCTCAAAATTTTTAAATGAATCACCCGATAAGTCTTTCTACAATTTGTTAATACAATTAACTAACTTTCAAACGATGTAGTACACTTAGGGCATAAGTTAATGGAAAATCGTAGATATTTTATGATAATGGTCAAAAACAAGTATTTCACGTACCTACACAAATAAAATGGTATTAAATTTTCACATGCAACCTCTTGTAAATTTTAACATTTCTAAGGCATACATTTTAATCGCAATTTCGGATGCATCTACAATATCTAATCAATGAAATAAAATGTTTACTAAAAATTTAATATTTATTCATGTTTCACTTTCAAGAATTGTTATTATAGGCTTGTTTTAGAATGTGCGAAACATAATCAAGCCATATTTTTGATTATATCAAGTGGGCTACTATCAAAATAGTATCTACTAATAAATGTCAAAGAAATATTGCTGTATTCTTCGTTTGTGTTTAGGAAGTTGATCCAAACACAATTACCTAGTTAACTTGTAGTTCCAACAAGATGGAGCATCTGTATATCACGTTCGTTGTGTACGTCGGTGGTTAAACAGACATTTTACCGACAGGTGGATAGGACGTGGTGGACCAATTTCGTGGCCTCCTTGATCTCCAGATCTCACACCGATGGATTCCTTTTTATGGGGATACACCAAGCAACTTGTGTATCAAACGCAACCTACTACCAGAGAAGACGTGAAAGAAAGGATTCGTAACGCATTTTCCACAATAACTCCAGCTATGGTGGAAAGAGTAAGGATCCTCGTTTTTGAAAAGATTTGTATGGAAGTAAATGGTCGCCATTTTGAACACTTAGCATAAACTACTATACTTTTTATAGAATGTCAATGTTCATTTATGTAAATGTGAGTGTTCTTATAATGTTGGTTTTCATAATTGTTAGTTTTTCAAAAATAGAAAAAGTTGGGAAATAAAATACAAGCTTGCATTTTACATAACTAATATATACTGTTTGTGATGACTAAAGTAATTATTGAAGACTACAAACTGCTATTATATTTATTAGTACTATAATGACATTAGCCTACTTACAGAAAACAAAAATATTTCTTCCAACATAATTACTTCTTTCTTTCCTCTAATGGTAAGAGTAGAAGTCAAATATATTTTAGAAGCATCCAAAATTACGATTAAAATATATGCCCTAGAAATGTTAAAATTCACAAGATGTTGCATGTGAAAATTTAATACCATTCAATTTGTGTACGTAAAATACTTGTTTTTGACCATTATCATAAAATATCTACGACTTTCCATTAACTTATGCCCTAAGTGTACTACATCGTTTGAAAGTTTATTAATTGTACTAACAAATTGTAAAAAGACTTATAGGGTGATTCATTCGAAAATTTTGAGATATTGCTTGATTTGCGTTTTGTTCCACCCTGTAATAAAGAAGCCACAGATAAAAAAAGTAATTAATACTGAGTACAGCCAATGATGTGTGTATGACATTTGGATACAAAGACCTGTTAATTTATTTTAATTTACTGTTTTGCAGAGTGTTAAAGAGGAGGTCTTTTTTGCTAATAATTGGCCATATCTTTGTAAAACACCCTTATAATATATTAGAGTGCTATATTTTTGTAACGCTCTCGGTGAGATCTTTTCGATTCTTGAACAAAATATAGTACGTTTCATTTAAAAAAATGTAAGTTTGTGCTGCTACGTGGTTTTGGAACACCCTGTAGAATAGAAAGTATTTTCAAAATGTGCCCTCAATAATTGTATTAGCTCACACAAAATTATAAAGTTCTATCTCTCATCACAACGATGTAATCCTCCGATGTCAGAAGATTGCCCCACTCTGTATAACAAAAACTGTTGACTGACCACCCAGTATATATTTTTTCCGTCAGCTGGTAATCCAATAGGTGTTTGTTATGTTACATTCACGAGTTACTTGATAAACAGATTATAATTTTATCGATTTGATGTTTGACATGAGAGGAAAGACCAGCTGGAAAGTGAATAATGCAGAAAAGTTACATAGGGGAGTTTTTTTACTTCTAATCCGGTTGGCGTGCAATATTTTTCGATGTGGTCAAAATGGGGTGTAACTGGTATGTTTTGTGTTCGCTTAATACCCGATCAAAATGTCAATGAACTATTATGATATTTTTATAAGAGTTAATGTGAAGTTTACTTGAACAAACTGATGCACTGAACGAATAAATATATTTATGAACACAGTCTAAAAAGTATCAGGAAATATTGAGTTAAACCTTTGAAAGTAATAAATAATCGAGGTGAAGTACCATTTACACACTTTTTTCAATAAAATAATGAAAAAATAGCAACGAAGAGTATGAAGTGAACAGAAAAGATACACTGTTTGATAAAAGTAATCTATGTCTATATAAATGTGTTTCTACTGACAAGAAAAATAAAAGGATAGGTATATAAAATGTTACCCATTGGGCTAGTTTCATGGGTATGCATTAACAAGTGAATTCATATCAGGAGGGTTAAGAATAACATATCTTTTGCCATGATAACGATATTTATCTCAAAAAGTTAAGAATATTTATGAGATTTAGTTTTAAAAGTTCTTTGAATTCAAATAAGTCGCTTTAATTTAACCAATGGCAGAAGCTCTTGTTGCCAGATTCAAAGTACGTTCTGAAACAAGTTAAACATCAATAAAACCAGTGACGTGCCGTAAACTTTGATACAGGATAGTATTGTAAGTCCCACCTATTTTTCAATATTTCTTAGTGTCCTGAAGACAGTAGTTACACAAGGCAACTGTTTGAAACGTTAAGCTAGACAAGCTCCAAGATATATTATTCTTACATTTTAACTGGCCCAATTGTTAATCCATTGTTTGTTACATGTTTGTTGTCAGTTTAAGTACTGTCCCAACAAAGAATGGTGTGACGCTATTGTGTTATTGTTACGTAAATTCAGTTCACAGTTATATAATTTCGAAGGAATAATAGTCACGTGCTAGGCGTTTGATTCTAAACAAACATTTTCATATTATAACATAAATATTGAGTCGCTAACAGTGGATAATACTGTTTATTCTGAATAAATCCAATTGCGTGATGTAATATTTATACAGTGAATGAAAGCCCTGCATATATACTATGTATGTTTGAATGATGCACTTAAAAACCTGGACTGTACAGGGTTATTCATTATAAATTACCCACCCCCTATCATCGTTATTATTACTTTTAGAAAAAAAGTCTTATATAAAAGTTGTTCGGTTACAGCTGAATTTTCTTAATATTCTATTAAAAGTTCAGTAGCGGGCAAATTTAAGGGGATACAAAATATAATAGTTCTTTTTCAAATAGGACACCCTGTATATTTTCACATTTTTAGAATGGTCTTTCAAAAATTTCCGATTCAAAATAGAACTATTATTTTTTGTATCCCCTTAAATTTGCACGCTGTTGAACTTTTGAAAGAATATTGAGAAAATTCAGCTGTAACCAAACAGTTTTTAAAGGAGACTTTTTTTTCTAAAAGTAATAATAACGATGATAGCTAGGGGGTGGGTAATTTATAATGAATAACCCTGTAGATAAGGTACTTGAAAAAATGCTTCCAAAATGATGGTTATAGACTTCCACAGTTTTTTATAAAACTGTCCTATTTAGTAAAGTGCCTTACCAATATGTCTACTAGCATTCTATTACTATGTTGTTATATACAGCACTCTAAAGACAACTCTTCGTTCAATCACAAATATTTTTGGTTCACATCAACGTAGTTTCTTTAAATTATTTTCAGACCCAAAAAGATTTCCCAAACAAGAACAATTTGTTTTAGAAATGTATTTCCAAAAGGAAATGAAAATTGAAATTCATAAATACCCGAATTAAAATGGTGTTTCGGTACAAAAGGCAGCTGTTAATATTCTCCTCAATTCTAAACCAACATTTCCCCACCATCAACCCTTGCTTTTTTTAGTAACGTCACTGTTCCGATTGAATAATAAATTGGATGTCCAAAATACCCTGCCGACATAGCGAAAACGTATTTCCGTTACCGGCATTTGAGTACCTTCAGTATTTCTATATTTAATTTTCTAATTAATTGTATATTCTGGCTCGTGGCTTAACAAATATCGTTCGCTTGAAACGAACCCTAATTTTTTTCGTTGTCCCTGGAAGGATAAAAAGGTGTAACGCGTTGGGTAGATGAATCAAAGTTGAATTTTGGGAATTTTGATTTATATAATGAAAAAATCCCAAGTGCCACAGTGGAATAGTCCCTAAGCAATATTTTTGGTGCAATATGTAGCTGCCACACAGTGGCTGGCAACATTGCCAGCAATAACAGCCAGACAATATTTTCAGTGTGTCCCGGCCATATAGCTATATATGTTTTGTGTTGCCCATGCATTTAATTGGTTGCAGCAAGAGTTGCCGGACGATCGCTTGGCCAGCGAAAATACTCTGCAATTTTACTTTGTTTTGGTGTTCGTTTGTTGTTGTTACGAAAATTTTGGAGGTTATAGTATATAAAATGACTAATACTTGGTCGAATGGACAGATTATTGAGTTTATTAACGAGATACATTTACATCGTGACTTATAGAATGTGGAAACCGGAATTTATAGAGACAGAAATGCTAAAAAAGATGGATGAGCAGTTATCACCGAAGAATTTGGTATATAAAGTGATGCGGCCTACAAAAAGTTCAGAAACTTGGAAACTTATGCAAAGAGTGAGGTGAAAAAGAAGAAAACCGGTAGTGCTGGCGGTAAACTAGTGAAATGGTCATTTTAACTTCTTATCAAGACTCATTTCTTGACTCAGGTAATCTAAAGTTTCACGCTTAAGGTCGAATCCACAATCTATTCTTATTTTTCCTTAACCTTGTGTTTAAAACAATATAAGTCGCTGCGACGCGAATTATTTCGTCACCCAATCTTGCACGATTGTGTAGCCCGTCTACGAAACAAATTATTTCCATTAATAGGCCATAGTGTTGCAAACAATATTGCCGAGATATATATGGCAGAGCCATATGCTACAATTGAAATGTTGTCATGCTGGCTGGGCTATACTTGCCAATATTGCAGGCACATATTGCCAGATACTTCCATCAAGAAACTAAATATGTGAAAGTGTGACGGAGAAGACTACAAAGAAGCGGTAGTTAGAACAATTTGGTACACCATCGCTAAAATGCCAAGTAAATATTATAAATAATTCAATATTTTATTCAACCTCATCACCTATGTGAAGTTCAATTCATCACGAGCTACACGTAAAGCTAAACGTAAAGTCCTACAAAGACAACTCCCCCTTCGGTCTCGCGTTTATAATAGTTGACAGCTGACAGACTTGTCTAATTGCTAGGCAACAGTTTCTCTATCAAAAACCCAAATTTACCCGATAAAATACAAACCTCTTGTGTTATTGTAAGTGAGAACTTCGAGCGAAGTGAATAAAAAGTGTTCAATATCAATTAGAGTTACTTTAATCTGAAATACAAAATACAAACGAACAGATTAACATGTATACGCTATTTTCTATAACAAAGAAAAGTGATAAATAATCAATTGCACCTTGTTTAGTACAATTGACACCTAATCGTTTGTCTTTTTTCCCCATTATTATAACTCAAGTATTAAAGCAAACTTCCATTCTCCAATGTAAAGATCTATAAGTGAATCATTACGTGAGTATCATATTCAACACAACCACCTCCCAATCTAAGTTATTGATTAACTCGGTTTCAAATTCCTCCAGGATCAGGTTCTCCAAAAGGCGAACAACCATAATGGATACTTAGATGAGCAATCAAGTGCACAAAATAAAAAAAAAGCTTCTAATCTCGGCTTCGAATTTCGTCTGCTTTGTCATTGGATACTTTTTTAACGTATGGAAGTTTCGGCAAACACTTAATTCGTCATATTAAGGTGTGGCTTTGTTTTTTCCCTTTCTGTTGTTAACAAAAAACAGCTGGTAACAATTTGTATCACTTTTCAGTTTAAGGCATACACTGGCATTCAAAACTCGACATTTTTCATTCTTAATTTTATTCTATACTTTATTTTGAATTCAATTTTCTTTTCTACTTATTTGTTGGTTTTGACTAATTTTTTTGTCATACATTCACAGAATTCGAGTCTTCTGTCGGGGTCGTCATCCGAAAGGTGGTGCACCATTTTTAATTTGTATGGATGAAATTTATTTCAAGCCAACACTCTCTGTCCTGTACTTTTACTTACTTCACAGATAGACGCAACTTTAGTTAAAGAGGAAGTAGGGTTTACTACCATTTCAGCAACTATATCAATTTTTTCATCATCACTAAATGTTGGTCGACTAGATCGCTTGGCATCTTGAACACTATCTGTTGCTTCAAACTTGTGAAGAAGCTCCCTCAAATAAGTTCTGGAGATAGGGCGATCTGGGTAGTGGGTATCTCTCATTAAATAAACGTTCCGCTTCATGGAGATTCTTTCTGGATTGACCAATTATTAAGATAGCTGCTACTTTGTCGGCTTGAGTACGTACCATTTTGCCTATGTAAACTCTTAAACGTCTCGTTAAACACTAATAAGTGTTTAACTAAGCTATTTAGAAAAACTTTGCAAAGCAACAAATACTATTAAATTGAGAACGTCAATTTTTTTGACAACTAACTAGAGGCGGACTGAAAAATCTTCAATATTCAAATGTGAAATTTTTGGTATTTATTTCATTTATCCGTCAAAATTAGTTTAAACCCAAACAAAATTAATATGGATATGTAGCCAATGTCAATGCCTTTCAAACGAGATATCTCTTGCCATAAGGTCCTATTTAAAATTATTGGCCAGAGTGGCACTGTGAGGTCATCTTTTACTATTACGTCACCTGTTGCCATTCGAAGAGGAGTTTACAACACTTTATTTCCACCCTCCAAATTTTATTAATGTAAGTGTAGCCGTTCAAAACATACGAGGGGGGGAGGGGACTTTTGAATAGCACTGTATATATAACTGATAATAAATATTTCTCAAAAGGATCTGGGATATAAACTTGAATGTCTATATTCGTCAAACCAGTCAAAATTTTGGAATAACATACAATGAACACGAGCAAACAAATTAAAACTGCCAGATAATAGTATATTATACATCAAGGTGGTGAAGACTATTATTATTGACCGAGCACCAAGATAATAAGGTACTAGGTTTATAAATATCTTCAACATCATTATACAATTTTTTCCACTACTATGTAGCCAAAGTTGAGTCAAAAATTAAAAATAATTCTCAAACTAACCACAAGAAGCGTTTACTCCGTCGTCTGACTGACAAGTACACTGTCAGTTGTCAGTTGTCAGTTGTCGCTTTCTGCGCACCGATTTTAAACTTCAAAGTACCGTTATAAAGTAAAAATATGCGTCTTTCAAGAAATTGCTAAGCATACAGGGTGTCCCATTTAAAAAATTACATCTACTGTATTCTCAAAATACGCCACTTTTCTAGCAGGTTAACCAGAAGTAGGCCATTTATATAAATGTGTCACAACAAAACTAACGGTAATTTTAAGCCTAACTGTGGAAACCGCATCTTATTATCCAGAACCGTTTCGAAGATATAAGCTCTTAAAAACAGTCAGAATATAATGAGACACCCTGTATTATGAACGTACTCGTTATGTCATCAGTCATTTTTGATTGAGCGCGAATTTCAAACTAATGGCATTTTTATTCGAATAATTTAAAATGATAGGTTATTTCAAGCAGCAAATATGTTAAAGACAATCTCCTGGGTATACAAAATTATGTTGCACAAGTTTTTGTTGAACTACTTTCCCTGAATTATCAAAATATTTGAATTTGTCTATTATAGGTTGATAATAGTAAGAAGAAATACAACTTCTCAGTTGGCTAGAACATATTAGTCCGAACAGTGAAGTTAATGGAAATGGATACCCCAATACCACATTATCCTCTTGAGCAAAACTGAACCTAATCGACTATCATTTCTAGAAATAAAAATTATATTGGTGTGCAATCTTAGAAAACGATAAATTCTCATTCCACATCTAATATCACTTCTTTCCAGCAGTTATAAAGGTTTTGCTTCAATAACCGAGTGGAAAATAAATTTCACTCACACCATTCGCCAAAAGCCCATCCATTACCGATGTGTAACTTTTCCGAAAAATCAGCAGTAAATTGAAATTTATCGACCAGAAGCGACAGTGTTTAAATAAACAATCTTCGAGTACTTAATTTTGTTTGAACGGTGTGCTATTTCTTTATAGAAATATTGGTTAATTGCCAATTAAACTATTTTTAAAATTCCCATTATTGATACTTGAATTTTGTAATTTATTATTCAAATTTAAGTTAGGTATTTGTTAATATTTAATTATGAACATTTCCCGTTAAGCGGATGTTTATTCACTAATAAAGAACACATTTTGATGTTTTAATTTGATTTCTTGTGTCCCGTGGACAGGAAAGAATCTAATCGGAATTGCCAAAGAGTGGACAAAAAACTTATTTGCATACTAGCATTGACGGTGAGTAATTCAGTTCAAAGCCGTATTAGAGTTTCTATGATGGCAAATTCCACAAAAATGAATAATATTTTTAATTAAAAATTGCTTTATATGCAATACAAAAACAAGGTGAAGATTAAAGAGCGGAATCTAAGGTGAAAGGTTACATACCATACCCGACTACAAAG
>CAJUYH010007312.1:0-17866 GCA_910591685.1 Galerucella tenella | reverse complement strand
AATATCTTACCAGCAGAAATGAAATCTTTAAGTTTGAATAAATTTAAAAGGAGTTTAAAAACGTATTTACTTGGATTTTGTTTTTACTCTGTGAACGAATACATCGAGAATTGTCAGAATATCTAGAAAATTTTTAAAATGTATTCATGCTCATTGGACATTCCTTCCTTTCTGAATATATTTTTTATCACTTGTATTTTAACCTTAATTAATATTATTATGTGTTATGTGTTTTTATTTTTATTAATATGTCAATTGTTGTACTTTCTACATTTTACATTTTGTATTTCTGTATTTCTGACTTGCTACAAACATTGTAAAAACATGTAATGTAGTCAAATAAATCTATCTATCTATCTATCTATAAAAACCAAACACCACTCATTTACCATTATTCTTAGACACTGTCTATCACACATCTCGAGATTAATACTTTGCCACCAATAAGGTTCCAAAGATATGTGATATCCAATCTAAAAGAAAATGGCCATGTCAAAAACAAAGTTTAAATTAGCAGTAACTATTGTAAGTATTGTTAATCAAAATTGTTACTAGGGTCAATAATTTATTATTTGATGAATTGTATTTTAAAAAACTTTTTCAGAACATTAACAAAACCAAAAAATTATTTTATTCGTAACAATCTTATCAACATAAACCATGGCTCATGTGACATCCAGCATCTAAATTCATAAGTTTGTCACTCTTATAAAAATAGACCCCGTATATCACTTTTGTTACCATTATTATTCCACCCTATCTATCACACATCACTAAATCCATTACTTTGCCACCAATAAAGATAATGCAATATGCGATACCAGCAAGGAAAAAATTGGTCCTGTCAAAAAGAAGGTTTTACACAACCGGAAACTATTAGTGATCACATTCAATGCTTCCAACAAAATATTCATTAAAACTGCTCGCTATTTCTGGACTGTTTTTTATCCAAAATTTCACATGAATTTCATAATATTAGCTTCGTAATTCATATAAATTGTAGACACAGATACTCACAGGATAGTTCGCAAATTTTTCCATCTTTAGGTATAACTTTCACCTTTATGTTAAATATATTTCACAGGAAATTAGAACAAAATTCAGGAGCCATAAAACTATACACCATCACTTACTAATACAACAATAGATATAGACTTGTTAGTTAGTAATTTCTATAGGGAAAAAATTTAAAATGTATAATCGTCTTATGGGGTGAAGCAATATATAACTAATCCCATTGAAAATTTTGGAGAACACTCCACCGCAGCATCACCATCGGCCTCTGTGAGTTCTTCATCAACATCTTCTATAGTACCTTCTTCGGGAGAACCATATGGATAACACTTAAAATGAATAATTCCCCAATGGATAGCTAACAGTTCTTTCATGATTATAGGTTTATTTAATTCACTTTTCTTGTAACCTCGCGATGCATGAGCTATAGGTAAATCTCTACCTTCGTATTCCTGACTGAGTATTGGAGAACACGCAATATTTGAAGCATCTGTTGTCAATATAAATTTTTCATTGAAATCTGGATATTTCAGAATATGCGGCTGAATTAATGCCGATTTTAATATTTGGAATGATTTTTCGCAGTCTTCTGACCACACGAGTTTTACATTTTTCGGCGAAATTTGGAATGAAACGTCTGTAATAGTTACAGAATGCTACGAACCTTTTAGATTCTTCTGAATTTTTGGGCACGGGATACTGCTCAATGACTTAATATTTGGCCTTGTCGGGTAGAACCTCTTCACTAGACAAATTGTCTCCTAAACACGTTACTACTCGCCAGAAGAATTGACATTTTTGTGGATTTAATTCAAGGTTGAATTTCCGACATGTGTTAAACACCCTTTCGAGATTACTTAAATGATAATTTTCTGACATCCCTATTACACCTATATCATCCATATAAAGGAATGAGTTAATCCTGAAAATGCCATGGACATTATCCTTGAAAAACTATTTGGACTTATATTTAAACCAAATGGTAATCTTGTATACTGAAAAGAACGTTTTTTTGTGCTAAAAGATGTATATTTCCTTGAAGACTGTTCTAAGGGAATTTGATGAAAACCCGACATAAGATCTATGACTGAAAACCATTTCAACCTCCCTAACTGATCTAAGATCGAATCTAGTCTAGGTAATGGAAATTTATCTGCGACTACTTTCTTGTTCAATTGCCTGTAATCTATACAAAGTCTCCAAGACTTCTCTCCATTGATTGCCGTTTTGGGTACGAGTAAAACTGGACTGTTATAATCTGAGATTGAAGATTCAATTATACCTTGATCTAATAACTTTTGGACCTGATCATTAAGTTCTGAAGATTGAGAATGTGGCGTACGAAAATTTTTAATATATACTGGAGTATCATCTTCTACCAATAGCTTTTGCTCATAAAAATTATTATGCGTCAAAATGACATTTTTTAAAGCAAAAATATCTGAAAAATTTCCACAAAGATTTATTAGCTTATCCCTGACGTATTCTGGTACCTCTAAATTCAATGTTTTTTTTAATTCTTTCACCCTATTCTTACTTTCGTTCGCCACAGCGTATACATGAAATGAATTTAAATCCAATATTTCAATATTGGTTGTATTATTTTATCGACTTGCTTTCATAATTTGTATTTGAAATTCTGACAAGGATTAGTTTTTGATATAATAGATCTTGCTATAAATATTCCTGGTAATAGTTCTTGTTGCTCAACAACTTTCTCCTGTCTCAAATTTTTGAAACTTTCTACCAACCGATAGACTTCACATCTAGGCGGTATTGCTATAGTATCATATTCAGGATTATCAAAAATTTCTAATGTTACTGTATTCCTAGATTTGCATTCTATGTATAATTTAAATTCTGAATAATTTAAAATACAATTATAATTTCTTATGAAATCCCTACCTAGAATTCCATTCGTAGGTATTGGAAACTCCTCTTCTACGACATGAAAACAATGTATAAATGCTACACCCTTAATAAAAAGGAAAGTTTCCATTGTACCCAAAGTTTTAATTTCTCCCCGAGTTATTCCTTTAATATTTAGGATTTGTGTTGTTTTTATTAAGGGATATGGAAAATTATCTAAAATTTTGAATAACGAAATATCTGCACCTGTATCTAATATAAAAATCTATAGTATCTGATATGTCAGTTTTAACAAAGTTTGAAAGAGTTAACTCAAAGTTATAAATATAACGATTATTGTTAAGCAAGATATTTGAAATTTTGGAATTTTCACCTTTCTTTTCCAAAACTCCAATTCTTTTTGTTCATCTTCCTCTCTCTTCTCTTCACTTTCACACATTCTTACATTTCTATAATTATTATCAAACCTATTGTTAGGTATTTCCCTATACTCATTTGAACTATACTTTGGCAAGTTTATCTGAAACCGTGAAAGGAATGCAGTCGAAAACATTCGACATTGCCAGATTTAACTAAGAAAAAACTGAAGTGATTACTATGTAGTGATAATAATAAGAAAAGGGTCTTTTTATTATCAACAATATTAAAAATATGATTAAACATTAATTTCATAATGTACTTGTTTCGTTGGATTTATTCTATTAACATTATTTTTTCAATTTATGAATATTTAAAGATGAACACTTTTCCAAATATGTTATGGGCTTTTTGAAGCTCTGGCAGCGTTGTACGGAAACCATAATGACCACACCCTCAAATTACATAATTGGTGATTTGTATCGACCAGCTGACTTCTTATTGGCAAGCGCGTGCGTGAGATCTTTCCTCTCACTTCGTCAGTTGACTGATATTGATTTATCCAGTGGCGTTATACCTTTGTATTTTCAGTTTTACTTGGTAAAATAGGTACCGTACGCCATTTGTACGTTTGACAGATAGGCGCCATGTTTTTCCTCACCTCTTACCGATCCCGTATAGCTTCAGATAAACTTGCCAAACTATACCTTCATACCCCTTGGATCTCCTTTCTCCTTGATTCTCCTGAAATTTCATATTATTGTCGTAGTTACCTTTCCTATGAAAGTTATTTCCTCCGTTATTATTAACATAAGAGTATCTTCGTTGAGGAAAATACCTATTTCCCGACAAAAACTTATTCCTATCTGCCTTATAATGCAGAACACTTCCTGTTGACTGATTGTTTCCCACATTGATGAAAACCAGTTAAGTCATAACCTCTTGCGGTGTCGTGAAATTTCCAGCTGCTATAACGGTTTTTATCCGTTCTGATGCTGAGTTGTCTATCAATGATTTACTGCTGCTTCTGTAGTATACTTCGTTGCTAAGTGTACTTGCATTCCTTCTGCCAAATATGCGGCTAGTAAATTTTCGGTCAGTTTCTCCATTCCGGAAGCATATCCGACGAGATCTTTATTATTTTGCCTTAGTTTACTTAGTTTAGCACTAACCAAACTAGCACTGTCTCCTTTGAGTACTTTCTTGAGTGAATCGACTATTTCTCTCAAAGAATTCTCCTTTGTAATCAGAACCCTGGCTTTTCCAGTCAGTCTTGTTTTCACGAATAACAAAGCATTACTCTCATGCGCTGCTGCGTATACTTGTAGTAGGCTAACCGCATCTACAAAAGACTGTAGTTTGCTTGTATCGCCATTAAACTTATTTGCTAATAATATGTTACCAGCTATATTGAAAATATCACTCATACTTGATGCCATTTTATCCTTGTCATCCTTGCTCATTGCTTCCAATACTTCTTTATTAATTAAATTATCACGTGTAATCAATTGAGACGGAACTTTATACCGATAATCCAACACTTGAAATGCTTTCTCTACCTTATCTCTGATTTTGTCAAAATATAAAAGACATGTACTCTGCTGATCCGCATCTAACGTATGCCAATTCTTATTTATTAAACTAGAGAAATTTTTAAATGAATCACACAACTTATTTATTATATTTATATGACTTTCTAAATTTTCAGAAACCTCCTTTTTCAACACTTGCTTACTATTCTTACATCTTCTAAAATTAAATTCAATCTGATCTCAAATTGATCCCACGTTACTGCATTTCCATCACTCGAGGACATTTAAAATTGATTGATTCATCATCGATGAAAAGAAATTTAAATAAAATATCAAATACTTACACAAAACAGAATATACCTTTAAACTTTAAAAAAAATCTTACCAATCCTAAATATTCAATGTGCTTTGCTGTAGATTTCTTCTTATCTCCCTCTTCATTTGTCTTCCGTACGTTTTGTATACGGACCATACAAATTGTAGTACCAAAACAACCACAATGATGTAGATGAGAGTCTTCACCTCCAGATCTGCTTCCATTTCCTCTTTTTGAACTATAAAATTACTGTTGACCACACAATTTTCCTGGACCTCTTGTTTTGTCGCTTTACCACCCATGTTTCACAGAATTCCAATTGATAACAGGGTCGCCATGTAATGTGGTTGTTACGGGGTGGTATTCGACGTGGATCGGCCTCTCAATCGATGGTGTTGCTGGTCACTCGGAGGGTAATCTTACAGGAATAAAACAACTACCTGTAGCACTGGGATACGTTCTATTCATTACCTAAACTTACTACTATACATTATACTACTTATTACTTATGAATTGTGATATTCATATTCTAACATTCACATTAACATTACCACTAATATTAATAGTGGTTCTTAAAACACTATCGTTTGCATATTTATACGACAAGTCAAGTTCGTCATGAGTGAATATAAATACTACTATTTATGTTCATTTCACGCTCTGATTTTGACTTCGTACGTGCGACCTCCCTACTTCTATTTATGTAACGATTCAACGTTCTTATGATTTATTGAAATTAGCTTCAAGGGAATTTATGTCTTTTATTTAAATATTATTGTTAACTTATTATATTGACCAAAAGGCATCACAAGGCATTTGACTGTGTGAATCATCAATTATTACTTAACAAAATGGAAAAGATGGGAGTTCGGGGTAAATGCTATGATTGATTTCAATCTTATTTAACAAATCGTTCTCAAAAAGTCTGCATTAAAACAAACTCTTCTGAATATATGTACTTCTAATGCCAGAGAAGTTACACTGGGTGTGCCTCAGGGCAGTGTACTTGGTCCAATCCTGTTCATACTGTAATGTTCTTCTTATTTATTTAAACAGTTTTTACCGTGAGATAAAATTATACACTCACTATGGCTAATTACTATCGATTTATTAAAGAAACACTTACACACTATAAAAATCTTAATTTATATACACACTACTCAATGTCTATTAATTCATCTACACTCGGTATTATAATTGTCCTAATTTATATTCAACACTATTTATATTCACTTCTGTTCACTCACTGTATACTGAAACTGTTTACCGATTCACTGTATACTGAACAACTCCTTGATTCACTCGAAAACCCGCTATATATACCTAGTCCCTCGAATCTCTAGAAGTTTCGCGATAAACCATTGTATGGCCTGGTACATTTCTAGAATAGTCTGGATATTACCTGCGAAAGAACGATCGCATTCATCGTTTGCGACAGGACCGGCTTCGGAATTAGTGAGTTCGTAACAATACTTTACATAAATGATCTAGAACTGTTTTAAAATGATATAACAACTATACTAACAAATTATGCTGATGATACAAATGTACTCATTGCTGGAGATAATTATGATGAAATGAAAACTGAGGCAACATCCGTAATTTTAAAAATGGATGAATGAGTTGAAGGGAACTCTTCAATCATGAATAACAAAAAGGCACAATGCATTCTATTCAAACATGTTGAAGTACCCTGTAAGAAGAACATTTTCTATGTTTGACCATCCCTTTTGTTTCATTGATGTTATTGTTTTAATAATATGTAGTTGACATTGAGTAAATATATCTTGTTACGTCAAAAGTTGCTGTTATAATATTTCCTCTAAAATACTATAAAAAGACCACATCAACATGGTAGCAGAGCGTGGTTCCATCAGATCTAACCGTCGTTGAACTACGAAGTGTAGTACAGAAGAAAGAAGTAAAAAGAGGAGTCCAGATTTGAAACAACATTTCGAAAGTAAGTTTGACAAATAAAAATTTTTGCAACATAAGTTCCAAGCGTTATTCAAGCAAGTTCAGAGTAAAATGGATTTGTTGGGGAAAGTAAACATTGGTCTACTTGAAGGCAAAAATAACTGGACAACTTGGAAATACAAAATGGAGATACTATTAGGGTCAGTCTCAGGGGTTATAGAGGTTGTTCAAGGTACGGTAAATCCTCCAAAGCCTCTTGCTGATAATGCCTCAGCAGATGAGAAAATAGTTTATGAGAAAGCCTTATCAGAATATAAGAAGTTAGACAGTTGCGCTCTTCTTGCGTTAACAGTAAACATGATTCAAGAAACACTTGAAAAAGTGATAAGATTTACAACCGCTAGGGAAGTATGGCTAGAGTTGCATAGACTGTTTGATGGCCAGGTTGAAGATAAAACCTTCGATCTGTGTTCACAATTTTTTAGCTATAATCGCAAATCAGAAGACGATATTGCCACCCATACGTCCAAGCTTAAAAACTTATGGAAGGGCTTACAAACTGAGATATCTAAAGAAAAACTCAAAACAGGAAATACTTGCAAGTGTGACTTGCCAGATTTATTACTTATATGTAAGATTTTGGACACGCTACCTCCGGAATATCTTTCATTTAGATCCAGTTGGGTTTTAATATCAAGCAAAGAAAGAACAGTAGAAAATTTGACAAATCAGTTGGTCACATACGAAAAAGCTTTGCAAACAAAGAATGAGGGAGAAAATAGTCAAGAAGTCTTATACGTAGGCAAGATCACAAAATCAAGTAAACAGCGTTTATTCTGTAATTATTGTAAGAAGCCGAACCATAAAATTGAGCAGTGCGATAAATGGAAAGCCGATGAAAGACCACCGAAACCTGAAAAGAAACTTGCAAAAGACAAGGAAATAAGTTTGCTGATTGAGTCCAATGAAGTGTTGTTTTGCGGAAGTGACTGGTTTGACACGTTCCGACCATTTCTAGATAGCCGCAGAGTTACAACAGCTAATGGCCATTCAGTCCCAGCTCTTGGAAAAGGAGACGTCAAGGTAGAAACAGATATAAATGGTGGAAAACATTTGTTTACACTATGCAATGTTTGGTATGTTCCAGAGATAAAGAAGAACTTGTTTTCATCCTTGTCAGCACAAGACAGGTATACAGATAGCCGGTTTGTTTCGACGGCTGAACGGTGTCCATTCCATATAGCAGGCAAAGAAGTTCTGATTGGAAAAAGAAGTCGATCTGGAGGGTTATATGTGCTGGAAATGAAAACTCGAAAACCGGGAAAATCAAATGAAGTCAATCTAGCTACCAACAAAAACGTTTTACAGATATATCACGAAAGATTTGGTCACAAAAAAAAGGCATGTTAAAACGATATTGAAAAACGAGCTACAAATAGATGTAAAGCTTGATAGTGATTTATGCGAGGGCTGTGTTTATGGAAAGGCTCATATTTTCAAGTTTGGTACAAGAGAACGAGCAGATGCACCAGGTGAGAGAATTCACACAGATGTTTGTGGACCTTTAGCGTACGTTCAAAGTAAAGCTATCGTTATTTTGTAACATTCAAAGATGATTTCTCAAAATATCGTTACGTTTATTTTATACGGAACAAATCTGAAGTCGTAGAGAAACTAAAAATCGTTTCGGCACAAATTAGAACTGTTGGTCATGTAGTGCAAGAAGTTCTGTCCGACAATGGAGGAGAATTAGATAATTATTGAGTCAAGAGAATCCTAGACCAACAAGGTATACGACAGAGACTAGTAATGCCCTACACTCCACAACAAAATGGATGCGCAGAAAGAGAAAACCGAACCCTTGTCGATACCGCAAGAGCTCTAATGCATGCTAGAGAAGGACTCTTTGATCAAAGTTTCTGGGCTGAGCTAATCAATACATCAGCATACATCCTCAATCGTACAGGAAAATCAAACATTGAAGGCAAGACGCCCTATGAAGCTTGGTTCAACCAAAAACCAAAAATTATTCACCTTAGAGTCATAGGAAGCTCTTGCTATGCTCACGTAAACAAAAGTAGACGTCGAAAAATGGACAAGAAAGCTGTAAAAGGTATTCTAATTGGTTATGAAGAAGATGGCTGAAGAATTTGGAGCTTTGAGCAGAAAAAACTGATGAGATCACGTGATGTAGTTTTTGATGAACCTACGCCGTTGCAGGTAATAAAAGAGACCCAGGAGCCACCTCCTTCTATATCACTTGGAACTTTGCTTGAATTTACCAGACGTAGTGATGGAAGGACGACAATAGATTTATTAAACGGAAACATAGAGGAAAATCTGCAACAAGAAGGCCAAACCGAAGTAGATCCAGAACCACAAGAGGTACCAAATGATGAATCATTAGGAAGCTTCAGAGAAAAACTTGTTCAATCTGATTTTGACGAAGAAAATACCGAAGTAAGACGACAGTTGAGAGATAGGTTAACACTAAGAAAGCCAGAAAAACTTAATTATTTTGTATTGACAGTTGCTGCTGAAATCATAGAGCCAGAAGAACCACTAAACTACAAAGAAGCTATAACTTGCAAAGAACGAGAGAATTGGATCGAAGCAATGCAGCGAGAACTACAGTCACCTGAAGAAAATTGCACGTGGGTAATGACCAAGTTACCACCAGGCAAGAAAGCAATTCTGAACAAGTGGGTGTTCAAGCTAAAAAACAATACAGATGGTTCAATAGACAAGTTCAGAGCAAGATTAGTGATAAAGGGTTATTCTCAGCGGAAAGGAGTGGACTATGATCAGACTTACAGTTCAATGGCAAAAGGAGACAGTTTACGAGCATTACTTAGTGTTGCTGCCAATAGAAACATGTCGCCCACCCAATTTGATGTTTGTACAGCATTTCTTTACAGTCAACTTGAAGAAGAAGTATTTATGAAGCAGCCAGAGGGATATGAAGACGAAAGCGGACTAGTTTGTAAACTCCAACGTAGTTGTAGATGCTGGAATGAACGGTTTACAGAATTTATTGAAAAACTCGGTTTCAAGCAAAGCGATGCTGATCCATGCCTATTTGTGAAAAATCAAGGACAAGACTTGCTTCTGTTAGCTCTATACGTTGATGACGGTTTACTGGCCTGCGATAATGAGAGAATGAAGATCTTCTTCCTAGAAAGTTTGAAAAAAGAATTCAAGATCACCACAAAACCTGCTACATATTTTCTTGGTCTGGAAATCAAGAGAGCAGAGAATGCTACTATAAATCTCAGTCAGTTTTCATACACCAAAAAGGTTAGATTAAGCTGTTGGTGCACTAATGTATTTGATGACGTGTACCAGACCTGATATAGCATATGCTGTTAGTGTTGTGTCAAGAAACTTAGAAAATCCATCCATTCAAGACATTTCAAAGGTCAAAAGAATTTTCCGATATTTAAAAGGCACAACAGACATTGGATTGCTTTATAAGTTTTGACTACAAGGAAAGTTGGAGACGTTTAGTGATTCAGATTATGGCGGAGATGGAACAACAGGTCGTTCCACATCTGGAGTTGTTTGCATGTATGCAGGTGCTGCAATATCCTGGATGAGCCAACGACAAACATCAGTAGCACTTTCTACGACAGAAGCGGTGATAATAGCTGCAAGTGAAGCTGCCAAAGGGGTAGTTTGGATGAATAGGCTTAACAAAGAAATTGATCCCCTCAAGTCAGTTCCAATTTCGAGTGTAGACAATGAAGCTGCTATTCGTTTGTCACAAAATCCAGAGTTTCATCGTAGAACGAAACATATACATCTCAGGCATTTCTTTGCAAGAGAGTTAGTTCAAGAAAATTTAGTAGTCGTTAAAAAGGTTGCATCTGAATTCCACCTAGCTGATCTCTTGACAAAGCCGCTTTTTAAACCACGATTGGAAACGTTGCGAGAGGCTATTGGTATGGCCAAACAGTTCAATGGGGGGAAGTGTTGAAGTGTTGAAGAACATTTTCTATGTTTGACCATCCCTTTTGTTCCATTGATGTTATTGTTTTAATAATATGTAGTTGACATTGAGTAAATATATCTTGTTACGTCAAAAGTTGCTGTTATAATATTTCCTCTAAAATACTATAAAAAGACCACATCAACAAAACACAGTCGTAATTGAATTATGTTTCCTAATAATTTTGAGATTAACAATAATGTAACTACATTTCCGTCAGAAATTGAGTTTCTAGGGGTCACAATAGATGAGCACATGAACTGGATGGAACATGTACAGCTGCTCTGTGGTAGATTGAGTAGAAATTGTTATTCTTCAAAGGAATTGAAAAAAGTAGTTGGCAAAGATACATTGATAACATCATATTATGGGAATTTATATTCATTGTTGACATTTGAAATTGTTTTTTGGGGTGGTTCACACAGTCAAACTGTCTTTGTATTACAGAAAAGGACAGTTAGAATTTTGGCTGACCTAAAACTACGTGAAAGCTGTAGGGGATATTTTAAGTCTTAAATTGATTAACAGTACCTGGTATATACATTTATGAGTGTCTTTGTTATGTGTATAGAAATAGGAGATATGTTCCAGATTATACAATTACACATAAGTATCATACGAGACAGAAACATATTTTCCGATACCCTATCCATAAAACATCATTACTTGAAAAGGGTTGCTTATACAGATGTTGGTTAACGTATAACGTAATACTACGGAACTACGGGATATTACTTCCATACATAAATTTGAGAAGACTAAAAAGAAGTGTCTCATATCTGCGGAACCATATAGTATAAACGATATAAATAGCAATACATTTTTGAATTTTTGATTCAATGTTCCCCTTATATATTTTTACATTTCTTTTTATATTCGTTCAAGTCAAGTCAAAACGAATGTGTTTATGTACGCTCTCGAAAATATAGTGATTATTAGTGGTTAAAAGTACCATTCTTAGTTGAAATTTGGATCGACATGTTCCTGAAACCGAACCAAAGATAGTGAGTGAACTTTCAATAAATGATATCGAAAACTGAACTATAAATAATGAAATAACATCAGAAATATTTAATGCATGACTAATATAAAAACAAGCAAATAGAAAAAACGCACTTAAACACCAGCAAAACCAAACTAGACCAAGAATTATTAGTACGGTAGAATAGTAGAGAAATATGAATGAAATTTCAAACAACGATTTACTTATAAAACTAGAAGCTCTTATAAATAATAAAACGATTGAGCTAAAAACTGAAATTCAAAATATACGGGATAGTCTAAACGACAAAACTAAGAAACTAGAAGAGAAATACAATAAGTTGGAAAATAAAATTGTTAGAATAGAACGATTTAATAAAAAAAACAATATTGTCATTTATGGACTAGAAGCAAACAAGGATAATATACTCGAAATTGCTATTGGAAAACTAAATGAAATCTTCAATTGCAACTTATCCGAAGGAGATATAAACAATATTCATTTTATCGGAAAAAAGGTACGATCATTCTTGAGTTCATCTCATATCTGAATAAACAAAAATTTTTCCAAAACTTAAAAAATTACGAGGCACTGGTATTTCTATATCACATGACCTAGTACCCGAGGATCAAGCTGCAAATAAAATATTGGTGAAACATATGAAAAATGCTAGGAGTAATAATTATCAGGCATATATTAGTAATTACAAACTATATGTAAACGGAACCCCATACAGTCCAGATGAATTAGAAAGCGACAGCAAAGAATACAAATTTGATCTACTACCTAAAGCAACTAGCGCACCACCCACCCCAACTTCTAATCATAGGTCTAGAAACAGTAACGTAGAAACGCAAGAAAATTTGGGAAATCCTGAAAGCGCGGAGGCAGAAGAAGAAAAGACAAAAACAAGGAATCAAACGGATGTAAAAACGAAACCTGCAACACCTACAATAAAAAATAGCGACACCAACACCCCTCGATTACCCGCACAATCCAAGAATTTAACCAAAATATCAGGGCGATCTACAAGAAGCAACTTGACTTCGTACAGTAAATAGTTCTTAAACAATTATAAAAATCCCACTATTCTATACTAATTTACATATGCTGTCTTTTATATTCTACTATTATTATTCCTGTTATAAACATATGAACTAATTTTAAATTGAGATACTGGACTAATATTCATTTAGATGGATCCATTCATTAATGATTTTACTGTTGAAAAACAGGAAACATTTGATCTGGAAACAGCTAAAGAAGCAAAACAAGTGTTAGAAATAAATAATTTAACCGCGAACTTCAAAATTGTGAATACCAATATACGTAGTCTAGGCTGCAATTTTAATGAATTCTTAGTGTTCCTCGAAAGCCTGGATAGCAACATCGACTGCATAGTTTTGACAGAAACAAGGCAGATAGCTGATATAGTGTTTTTGATATTGTTGGGTATAAAACATTGTATAATTATGGCAATTACAACCAAAACGATGGAGTGGTAGTATTGATAAAATCTGAACAATATGTCTCTCATCAACTCATTCAGCTGAATAAAAGTCACCTCCTCAGCCTGAAAGTTATCTGCGGCAAGAAAGTATTTCTAATCAATTCATTTTACAGATCTCCTGCCAGTGAAATAGACACATTTATTGAGGAACTGACTGACATACTAGCAAATAATAATGACATATGCGATTATAAAATATATCTGGGAGATATCAACATAGACATATTAGAAGAAACAAAAGAAGCTAAAAGCTACCTGGATACTTTAAGTGAACATGGTTACCAGTCAATGATTAACAGCCCTACCATAGTACAAAACAATACTCGCACTTGTCTGGACCATATATTTATACAGACAAAATATTACATCAATGATACGATACTACCAGTAACTGACCATTATACCACTTTGATGCAGATCGTTCTGAATACTAGTAAACAATCAATTGAAAACCATCATAATAGTAACTTAACTAAATATATCGATAACAAAAAATTTATTAAAAATGTTGAAATCACCAAGTGGAATGACGTACTTTTGGAAAATGACATCGAATCTAAAACTAATAAATTAATTACTATGATACAGAATGTAATAACAAAATCCACAATATATATAAGAATAAAACATAACGAGAAAAAAAGGAAAAAATGGATCACTCCTTCACTGGTTAAACAGGTAAATAAAAAAAATGATTTGTATGTTGAATCCAAAAGAAACCCTCATAATGAAATATTAAGAACTGAATATTTAAATTGTAAAAGAGAAACGGACAGATTGATTAAGAATGCTCAGCGAAATTATTTTAATAGAAAAGTTCAGAAAGAAAGAGATTCGTCTAAAAAACTATGGAAGTTAGTAAATGAGGTTGTTGGTAGAAATGAAGAAGACAAAATACATAACGTGAAAGACGGTAATGAATTAATCAGTGATGGAGAACAAATGGCGAATATATTCAATAACTATTTCATTCGTGTAGGTAAAGACCTAGCCGACAGGATAAAAAAACCACATAACTATGTAGAACAGCGAACAGTGAGTTGTCAATCTATATTTTTGTATCCAACAACTGAAACAGAAATCAAAAACATTATAAGTCAAGAATTGAAATCTAATAAAGCCCCCGGATTTGATGAGATAACTTCAGAAACATTAAAAAAAATAGTTCATTATATAAGTTACCCTCTGACAGTGATCATTAATAGTGTACTAGAAACAGGTCATTTTCCAACCGCCTTCAAAAGTAGTATTGTAACACCGATCTTCAAAACAGGAGATAAATATAATGTAGCTAATTACAGACCGACATCCTTGATATCAAGTCCAGCTAAAGTTCTAGAAAAAGTAATAAAAGTCAGAGTCAATACATTCCTTGAAAAAAATAAATTACTCTCCAACTCTCAATTCGGATTTCGGGAACATAAATCTACTCAAGATGCGATACACTCATTGACAAACACTATTTATGATAGCCTAGATAAAGGAGAACCAGTAATAGGTATTTTTTTGGACTTGGCAAAGGCGTTTGACACTGTTGACCATTCAATTCTCCTAGAAATACTAGAAGATATGGGAATAAGAGGCGCAGCACATTCTTTATTCAAAAGTTATTTAGAAAATCGAAAACAACAAGTTAAAATAGATAATAAATTAAGCAAAACACAAAAAATAACATGTGGGGTTCCTCAATGAACTGTGTTGGGTCCCTTGCTATTCACTATTTATTTAAATAATCTATTTTTACTGGAGAAGGATGGCCAAATAATCAGCTTTGCCGATGAAACGGTGGTAATATACAAAAACACAAATTGGTATAACCTGAAACTGAAAATTGAAAATGATTTCACAAAAATAAAATCCTGGCTAGATAATAGACTTTTATCAATCAATTTCAAAAAGACATTTCACTTACCATTCAGTAGTTTTGAAGCTTCAGTTCCGGACTATGATATAATCATTCAGAATTCATTCGCTATAAGGCCCACAAATAAAATAAAATATTTAGGAATTATGTTGGATTGTTGTTTAAAATGGAATATCCATGTGGACTATCTGATACAAAAACTAAGATGCATACTGTATAGATATAAAAAATAGTAGAATATCTGAATCCAAGAGAAAAAATCATAGTGTATCAGAGTCTTGTTGAATCACATTTGAGATATGGTATCATGGGTTGGGGTGGTGTTTCAAAAACATATTGTAATATGTTACAAGTGTCCCAAAATAAATTTTTAAGAATCCTCTTGAACAAACATCGTAGATATCCCACGGATCTACTGTTTTCCGAAACAAAGTTACTGACATTCGACAGTTATTTTATATGCAGGTCAACATATGGCAATACTCGAACAAATACAAACTACAAAAAAACATCCATACTTATGAAACAAGAAGTAGGCAAAAATATGTTGCACCTGCTATGAAGAAAAATATCGGACAAAGGAGTTGTTCATACCTGGGAATAAAGTTTTATAACAGCCTACCAGAAGATGTAAAAAGTGAGAATACTATAAGAAAATTTAAAAAGAGGCTTATAACACATATCAAAAGTAAATCTAGGAGAGAGACTCGTGAGTTGATTGAGATCCAATAATGGTAATGATAATAATCACAAACAAAACTGCACAAAAGCACACATCTTTTGGTTGGATTGCTGTAATAAGTTTTGGTGAATTATAATTGAATGATACTGCCTTTTTTCTTCAATACAAATTTACCTTTATTTTATTTTTATTGTTTTCTGGTATATTTCAACATATCAAAGTTTTAACTTTTCGACATTTAATTGTATTTTAATTGTTCTTATATTTAAACACACCTTAGGTGATAGAATAATGTGCGTATTGTATTAAATTTATTTCTTATTGTAGATATGTAATTTTGTGATACCACGTACAAGTTGTTGAGGCTCTCAACATCTTCTGTGGGTTCTTTAATGTTTATTGTATTATATTGTGTTGTATTTACTGTATGTTACTTGTATCAATAAACATTCATTCATTCATTCATTTGTTTATGTGTTATAAACTTGTTTTTTACTTTTAATATGTTTGTTACTATTTTAAATAAATTTGAGAACTAAACTTAAGATATGCAAAGCACATCATTTTCTAGAACCCTTTAAAACGGAATACTTAGAAGCTAAAAAGAACTATAAAGAAATTATTTCTAACAAGAAAACTGCATATCACAAAGACGTATTGAGCAAGCTTAGTAACACTAAAAACCAGGCTGACTTTTGGAAAACTCTGAAAACCTTTAGGACTGTTACTCCAAGAAATGGTATCGAACTAAAGCAATGGGAACATTTTTATGATAATATATATCAACCGAAGCACATTTTACTTGGACTCACATTTTTCGGTCGATGAAATTTATCAAGCTTTTGAGGGGTGCAAGAACGGCAAAGCCCCTGGCAAAGATGGAATTCCTTATGAGTTCATTAAAAGTTCACCCCAAAACTGGATCTTATATGTATGTAGTTGGTACAATAATGATCAATGTCCTGAAGTTCAAGCAGCCCTATTGCTTCAAACGTATGTAGACGATATTATTACAGGAGCTGACTCCATTCATGATCTAGAAAAACTTTATCTGAACCTGATTAGAATTCTTGGAAACTATGGTTTCGAACTTCACAAGTTCTGCTCAAATTCCTTAGAAATTGCGGTAAATTACCCCTTCCAAGTTCCAACTTCTAAGGACTTAAACCTTGAGTCGTATCCTTGCAAAGTTTTAGGAATAAAGTGGAGTCCTGCGAATGACTTTTTTCAAGTGTCTTCCCCTTCTTCAAATTTAGAATCCGATCCAACAAAGAGGAACATTTTGTCATTAATTTCGCAATGTTATGATCCCCTTGGTCTTGTTAACCCAGTTATGGTTATAGGCAAGCTAATTATGCAACAGCTTTGACTGCTGAAAATTTCTTGGGATGAGAAGATTAGTGACCCTATAATACTTAGAAATTGGCAAACCTTTGTAGACAGTATTTCATGTCTCAACCAACTTCAAATTCCCAGATACACCCTTTTGAATAGAAAAGTCTTCAAATTAGAAATTCATGGTTTTTGTGATGCTAGTTCATTACCATATGGGGTTGTATTTATTTACGAGCTATTTATGTTGACAATACTGCTTCTTCTCAACTATTAATCCTAAAATCAAAATCAGCTCCTTTAAACAAACCTATAACCATTCCTAAACTTGAGCTTTGTGCTATGGTTCTCCCTGCCAAATTATATTCTCGTATCACAGACATCATCACTCAACAGCTTGCTATTTCCAACTCAATTCTGAGGTCCGACTCGCAAATTGCATTGTCATGGATTAAGGGAAACCCCAACAGATGGGCAGTCTTTGTTTGTAATAGGGTTGCTCA